>OMNO01080065.1:2281-12449 GCA_900303215.1 Trachyrincus scabrus
AATTCATGTATACTGTTCTATTGTTGTCTATTTTTGTCTTTCTTCCTCCAGATGAAGCGAATTGGAGAAGAAGGAAGTGACACACAGCAGCAGGAAGAGGGATTTGATTGGTTGGTTTACAGAAGATAATGTCAAGGGCCGGCCCTGGGCATAGGCCGTATAGGCAGTCACCTAGGGTGCCAACCACCAATAGGGGGCACCCCTCCCCACCCAGCAATTCCAGTTGAATTGAAAAATGTATTAATTAATACTGAACACGTGTGCTGATCTGACTGCCCCACAGGGCTGTTTTTTGGTCCAATTGCATCCCTGTCTAACTTCATAAATCACAATGAGATGAACAGAAGAAGATTCTTTGTAAATATAATTAATAGATATCAATATATTCATACTAGTAACACCATTATCGTGTTGGCCTACGGAGGGGCATCTTCTGCTGATCTCGCCTAGGGCACCAAAAAGTCGTGAAGCCTTTTGTATTACACTTAAAATGCAACTTAAAATGATACGACCATACTTTGTCTTTACAAGGAAGTTGTATCGAATGTATCGAGTGTGTGAACTGCTGGTGTTCAATTTTCCTCTGATAAACATATGAAATATTTTAATGTATTACAGCTTTTGATATGAAACTTTGCTATGACATGTGCTTTCGTGTGCAAGGCGTGGGTGGTCTCCATGGAAACTTACATAATGAAAACATAATTATGTCATGTAGGAAACATAACGATGTCGTGTGAATTGTAATGTCAATTCTAACCTCCGACCAGGTCACAGCCGCTGTCTCCGTAGCGCAGCGGAGAGAGCTGTTGGCAGGGACGCTTTAATGCACGGGCCTCCCTGGTCTGGTCCTGCATCATCTAGGGCCTCTAATTGGCCAATTTCAGTTTTAATAGTACATTAATCTATCACTTGAATCTATTAATATGCGTGATACAAAAATGATTCACTTCAAATGAGTAAGTGAGTAACTTTTGTGTTGTTCCACGAGGCTCATGGTCAAGACTTGTTAATCTGTGGTAACATAATAGCCTCGGTAGCATTTGTGCAACATTCTGTTATGTCTGAGTTGCCAGGGTCTCTATTTGTTAGTCAGCAGTCACTTCAGTCATTTTGCTTTGGAGCATTTGCTATGGGCTGTTCACTTGCAAGTGTGCTTTGGTGCATTCTTGCACTTTTACCTAGGCCTGTCTGCAAATTCACTACTTGGTAGGCATCTCAAACTATTGACGTGTGTGTTATTGGGAGGGAGCAGCACACTGGGTGAGCTGGCCTGCGGTAGCCCTGGGGCCTATTACAGGTTAAAGCGCCCTGTCTGTTGGTTATCAGCTCTGGGGACCTGGGCTGGTCTCCATGTAAATCTTGTATTTGTATGTCATGTAGGAAATGTAACAATGTCATGTGAATTGTGAGAGACATTACTACTTACATTACACTGAATCTAAGGATTTATAGAACCAACTCAAACAGGACTTCAATGGTGACCTAAAGTACGCCTACCTCCGCACTGTAGAAGTGAAAAAAAAGTTATTTCAACCTTGTGTAATGATTAATTACATTTGTTGAAATTGCACAACCCGTGAGTCCTGTTCGTTCAGTCGCCGTTATAGGACTACTCAAACAAACTTTTGATCATCACCACACTGACCATGGATCCCTACTAGACCAGTCGTGGCCCGCTAAAAGTAGGCCTACTGCAGGGGAGCCGCCAAGTTATTCAACAACAAAAAAACACATTTTCTGATAAAATTATCATTAATATAATAGTTATAGGTCCATATGGTCCCTAAGCCTAAGTAACCTTAGTCTTCTTTTGATTATGGTTGGGTTCCGAAGTAATGTATTTTAGGTTGGCTGCCGTCAGTGAACACTTTTGAGATAGGTAAGTGGGCTTCGAGTCAAACATGTTGGGAAGCCCTGTACTAGACAATCTCTGTCTGGATGTAGCCTACCACTTATGGGATGTAGAAAGTAGTGATGTGTCGGTCGCAAACGAGTCGGCTCTATGAGCCTGCTTCTTTAAGTGAAAGGTGGGAGCCCGCTCCCATCGTTCAGAATAATAGGAATAATAAGACAGAATAACAGGATGATCTTTTCGCCACACTGGTCGGCCACGGGCACACCATGCACTGACTGAATGTTGTAGTTAGCGTGACGGTTGCAGCGTTGGGTACTGGTGCCTGAAACAGTAGTACCCTAGGAAATGTGTAACTTAGCTGAGTCACTAGGGGGCGTTGTTGCGCGGTGTCACGTGATTTAAAAGCTGAGGCGAATTCAACTTTTCTCTCAACACACACTCAGTGCTTTGAGCCCCTCCCCCTCTCCCTCACGAAAGCGGATTCACACAGAGATCGAAACCCAGCGGCACAACTGTAGTCATTGTTGTATAGAATAATGTATATAATGTTTGTTAATTTAAAAAAAACATTAATTTCAATAAAGATTCTGTCGTAAAATGAGGGTATTCTGGAAATCATAAGGTTTAGTATAATTACATTGAATAATGTAAGTGATATATGTGCACACATACGAATCAGAGGTAAAAACATTGCTAAATGAATGATAAAAGCCAGAAGTGGTACTAAATGAAAAGCCGTTTGGGAGCCGAAAGAGCCGGCTCTTATCGCTGAGCTCAGCCAAATGATCTGGCTCAGTAAGAAGAGCCGGAATTCCCATCACTAGTAGAAAACGCATGCGCGACATACTTGTATGATGGAAGGGGCGTGGTTTTATGGAGTGTCCGTTGCTAGTGCCATCTGCTGCTGTGACCTGGTAACAACAGTCAAGTTTGTGTGCAGAATCAAAATAGGACCAGCTAGCCACTGCACAGTGTGGGTCGTTAGACTGTGGGTCGGGACACACGCTCTCAAGATCGGTGACATCTTTGATATGTTAGGGTTTTGTACCGGGGTCTTCGTGTGGTAGCCCTAGATGCAGCTTATGTCGATAACGTCGATCATGTAACTAGCGTGCGAGCGAGGCCATGGCGTTCCGTCCCCTTCATCCGGAACACAGCATACATGTTTATTATTAACGGATTCACACGGTTGAGTGTCAACGTCAGAGAACATGCGGAAAGATGTGAGGATATTATTAGTGGGAGAACGTAAGTACATCTTTTACAGCATCTTATGCTATCTGTGCTAATGCGACTACAGGCATACTTGAATTGCATCAGCGCGCGTGATGCAGACGCCCCCAGTTCCATCTCTAGTTGATGATGAAGTGTGTGTGTGTGTGTGTGTGTGTGTGTGTGAGTGAGAGTGAGAGTGAGAGTGTGAGACTCAATATTATTATCAGTGGCCTGAACCTTGAATTACAGAGTATCAGCAGGTCATTTAACTTACCACCTGGTGTAGGTGTTCACTATTCACTGTCACTTTCATATTGTCTTAGGAATGTAACTTTATCGAGTATAAAGGCTTATAACATCTTCATCTCAGGCAGATGTATAGCTAAGCAGAGAATTATAGAGGCAGCGTGTTGTAGAAATCAAACAGACTACTAGTTGTCAGTCTATGCCTCTCTCTCTCACACACTTTCTCTTTCTCTGTTTCTTTCTCTTTTTTCAGCCAAGGTGGGGAAGACCTCTCTGATCATGTCCCTGGTCAGCGAGGAGTTCCCGGAAGTGGTATGGATGAGCATTTGTAATCTTGTAGTCAAACCTACAGTAAATAAACGACAGTCCTCCAATGTAGAACTGGTTGTTCAATAGGTTACAGACATATCAATCGAGACAGGTAGTCTTCCTGAGCGGTACACGTCTGTTTTCTGACGTTGGGCTCTTATTGACTACAAGATGTTTGATATTTATTTAATCCTCCTAGGTTCCCTACCGAGCCGAGGAGATCACCATACCAGCGGATGTGACACCCGAGAGGGTTCCTACCCACATCGTAGACTACTCAGGTACTGCTGGATCAAGTCTGTATTCTTCTGAGTAAGATACAGAAGATGTATTGGTGTGGAGTTGTGTGGTGTTTATGGGGCTTGTCTTCTGTTGACAGAGGCAGAACAGACAGACGAGCAGCTGTTTCAGGAGATCTCTAAGGTGTGTTTGTTTAGTGTCTAGTGATGTGCCACTCGGGAGGGGTTGGGTGAACCTAATGCATTGTCTCGTTGTGCCTCACTCCTCTCAACAGGCCAATGTCATATGCATCGTCTACTCTGTGAACAACAAGAAATCAATTGAGAAGGTGAGGTAGCCTTGTTTTATTTGTTCTTGTTTATATTTTTGATGTGATGATAATTGTGTTGTAATGTGTCTTTTTTGTAAACAATAGGTCGATGGTTGTTATTAATTTCTTTTAAATATTTATTATTTTGATATGTTTTTATTTGTGCAGGTGACCAGTCACTGGATTCCACTCATAACTGATAATACAGACAAGGACAACAGGTGTGTTGTTAGCTTTAGTTTGTTCGCTGTGTTGATTTACATAACAATGCTATTCATGCATGCATGTTGGTCTGGAACTAATCCACAACAAGGCTCAAGACTGCGACCATTTATTATGTGGATGCAAGATAATTTTTTCCTAGGTCACATCGGTGCCTGTAAAAAAATGTCAGTGTATATATATATATATATATATATATGAAACTCAGGGTACTCCGCAAACAATGTAATAATGGCGCTGTGCCACCATGTAACATTTCAACATAGGATATTAGTTGACGTTGTCATTTTAATTAATTCATTAATCCCATATCATTTCTGAAACGGTTCTATTGGTTAAAACACGTTTTTATTCGAATAACGCTTCAAAAAGTAAAACTACAATATCATGAGTGCTGTGTGGAGGAAGTCAAGTGGCTTTCAGATCCACTCTTGGTCTGACTCGGTTACGGCAGAGCTTCAATGTAACGGCCCGGCCCCACCAGACGCCATGTCTCGCGACTGGCAACTCCTCCCATTCACTTTGTATTGGATGTGATATCGCGTGGGGCAAAGGATCATGAGATCGCCCCGCACCCTCTCTAGTTGCTACTTGCACCCTCTCTAGATGTCTTCATTTTATGACGATACAATACCATTCAAAGACTATAAACGATAATATTGAACTATTGGCTGGCCCTGGTCTTGAGCCCTGCACAAGCATTTGCATGGATTTGATCATATTGGAAAACTTTATTTATTTTTGTCTTTGTGTTTGTCCCTGCTGAATTGCCGTAGTTCATGTGGTATTAGTCCTGGCCACAGTATTTGTTTAGGATCATCATATGATCACATTCAGTTAGGTTCAACTGGAGCAAACATACTTTTTGTCTATTTACAGTCTTTGTGTCTATTTACAATAGAACATTGACATTTCAATATTTGTTATTTTATACTACCACACAATTATATTATAATATAACTAATCTAATTATATTTAAAATGTATTAATAATTGTGTGTGTGTAGGGTGCCTCTTATCCTGGTGGGCAACAAGTCTGACCTTGTGGAGCACAGCAGCATGGAGACCATCCTGCCCATCATGAACCAGTACAGCGACATAGAGACCTGTGTGGAGGTACGCTGTCTCCCTTAGGGACGGGGATGGACCCTTTTCACAGAGGAGTCATTGTAGGACAAACACTGGTGTCGCTTATAGCAATTAGTTACGGGTCTGCTCCTTTTATGTACCAGGGTACAATGACACCTCTGTGAAAAGGGTCTATCAGCAAATATAGTGATTCTGTCTTATGATATATTTTTGTGAGATCTGGGGTTTAACACATGGGTACGTACATACGTAGGGGTTCAGGTTATACAGGTCCGCCATTATTTTCTAAACGAAGGTGGCCGAGCAGAATGTAGTTGATGCGAATTGACGGCAGATACACTACGCCTCTGTAGGACGCCACCATTCATTGTCTTCCACTAAAATAACATTGAGGTTTCTGGCTTAGTTTCTTCTAACGTTTTTCAGTTCTGAGTCAACCTGACGATACAAGCATTGCGGAAGCAAAGACCGGCGACACTCGCATGAATCCATTTTCTTTCTCCCCCCTCCCATCCCTAGTCTTCGGTATGTCTCACACATTCACACATGGACTCACTCATTAGCTCTAACTTTGGCTGCCAAGGCTTGTTAGCCGTTAGCAAATGACTAAAGGCTTATGACTCACTCATGTGTTTACTGTCTAACCTGGAGGTTCTGGTTTAGGCTCCCAAAGTAAGCATTGGACCTGAGGGAATGGGTCAGATCTAAAAGAGTTGCTTTTATGGTTATGTAGACTGGTTTCCCCCTGTAACTTGAGGGGCTTTTAAAGTGAAGTGGTGGAAAGATTTTTAAAAACGCATGGGGAGAGATTTGTGAGCGCTGGGAACATTAGCGGGTCTTGCTGCTGAAAAAGTATGGATATTTGTAAAATCAACAATATCTCTAATCAATACCACTGTTCTGTTTGAGCCTGGAGACTGGAGCTGTTGGAGTGTTTGCTTAGCGGCTCCATGTTGTGCTCAAACATGACGACTTCTATTCTTGAATTGCTCATAAACCATGAGTGACAACTACTCCGTAGTAGAAAAGGGTTCAGGAATATACCGGCCCATCGCCTCGTTCATAATGATCTGCCACTAAGTCTCTACAAGGCCCAGATTCAGTCATGGAAAACATTATAAAGAAACGGTGTGCCTGTGCCCACTATAGGATTCTTACTTTGACAAAGCATCAAGATTGAGTCCATTTCAGGCTTTTCATGTACACAGCATTAAGGAGTTTTTTCAGTTTTTCCACATGAAATGTGAATATTGAGAGTAGAAGCAGAAAACGGAGCTCACTCGAGGTGCCATTTTACAAAATGTTTTGTTTTTTGCTCTTGAGTTTCTCTCTGGACGGGCAAATTATATATTTCTGAAAACTATCACATATAATGAATGTTGAATACCGTTATATATGGGGAAACACTCATGATTCAGAGCTCTTTACTTTCTCTTCACTTCTTCCTTGCTAAGTGTTAGGAGGTGTGGGGCTGCAAAGGCTATACAAACAAAGTCATTACCAGTAAGAGTGGGCTCTTCACGTCTCTTCTGGGCGAGGACGTGCATGGCTCAAGAGCCATTAGACAGCAGTCCTAAAGGGTAGATCTCGGCTCTTTTCATTTCCGCACACTACACTGTTGTGGTAATGTAGTAATTGCACGTTTTCCTCGTAGTTAGAAGACCAGCCTTTCTTAGCTGTGGGGGCGCTGTTACCACCACTCTCCCAAGACCCCGATCACACCGGACGCTTTTTAACAGCTGGGGGCGGCTATAATGGGAACCAAGCGATTCTGCTCACTGCTTTTGCGTTGCTGAGCGCCTCGTTCTTTTGATGGAGAGCCCTGGATGCCCTGAGTTGAAACGATTCAACTCAAGAGCGAAGCGTCCGACGTCATTGTAGGTTTAGGAGTAGATGTGCCGTGGTTGCTTTGCAACAGTAAAAAAAGTGCAGCGCACTGCTCTGCTTTTTTATAGGCTTGGACAAAAAGACAGCCTCGGTGTGATGGGCACCGTAGACAGTTAAGGACGGCGCCCTAACGACGGTGCTTTCCAACATGATTACTCCTCCAAGCGACTCAATTAGTCCCCGTCTGGGCCGTGGCTGCGTTAGCCTAACCCCCTAGTCTCTCCTCCTCCTGGTCCGGTGCTGTGATCTGACAGACTGCCTAATTGGACCCGGCGGCTCCACCAGACTCAGGACCCTCTGTGCTAATACCCTGTGTGGCTTTGACACGCATGCACGCATGCACACACACACACACACTAGCTAATAGGCACACTGCGCTGCATTTTCTGGTCCTTGTTGTAATTCTGATATCAATTTCACATTCTGGCACTTGTAATAAGTCAAGAAAGCAAGAGCACAAAAGTAATTTTATTGGTTGTAAAAATGCAGGATAGCAGTGTGACATCATGAAACAATACATATTAGGGCTGAACAATTAATCAAAATATTATCGAAATCGCAACATGGCCCAGTGCAATATCGAAACCGCAGTAGCTGCAATATTTTGATAAAATGTGTAAATGTAAATGTATAACAGCATTATAAATGAAGTACTGCAGTGCTGCAGAGATGCCCTGGCCTACACATTGTTTTCTCCAGATGTAAGAAAACAAGTTTGTTTGGTACAGACCCCAACAAATGTCATCATGATAGTTTTTTTCAGTGAAAATGAAAATTGTGTCATTCCCACTAATAGTGAATCATATCGCAATCGCAATATCTGTCAAAATAATCCCAGTATGATTGTTTTACCATATCGTTCAGCCCTAAGACATATACAGTATATTTCAATCTTTTATCTGTACTCTCACCCTCTTCACCTCCAGTGTTCAGCGAAGAACCTGAAGAACATTTCCGAGCTGTTCTACTACGCCCAGAAAGCAGTGCTTCACCCCACCGGCCCCCTCTACTGCCCAGAGAAAAAAGATGTATGGAAAAAAAGACATTAAAAAGAAAAAAGTAAGTCATTCAATTTCATTCATTCATTCAATTCATCATAATGATGAACTCTTCTTGTCTGTGTGTTTTTAGATGAAGTCCCTCTGCGTTAAAGCCCTGACTCGGATCTTCAAAGTGTCCGACCTGGACAATGACGGTATCCTCAACGATAACCAGCTAAATTTCTTCCAGGTGAGACGGGTTTACAGCTCTCATCGTGAACCGTTCCTCCATGTTTCTCAACACCAAATGTGAATGGGGAGTGTTGCAAAGAACGTAGCTCACGGACTCATGGTGTCATTGAGAGTGTATTTTACATTTACACACTATGCTCTGTCTGTGTCTGTCTGTGTCTGTCTGTGTGTGTGTGTGTGTGTGTCTCCTCTTGGTTCACAGAGGACGTGTTTCAACTCTCCGCTGGCCCCTCAGGCCCTGGAGGACGTGAAGAACGTGGTGAGGAAGAACGTCAGCGATGGTGTGCGGGACAACGGCCTCACGCTGAAAGGTATTGGCTGATTGGCTGATCAACTACCAGCCCCTGAATCCCCGCCCACTTTTTAAAAAATGTTCTCTGATTCAGGGTCTGGTGTCGGCCGCTTGAGTGGTAGTCGGCTCGGCGTGAATTTTCACCAAGCCGAGCATCGCCTTGTAGGTGGGACTTGGAAAGATAAAAAAACTATTCTGCTGGAATCTGTGTGACCATAGTGAGCAACAGAAAACAACACGACTCCTGTAGCGAAAAGTTGGGGTTCTGCCTTTAAAGTATTTTTGAAGTCTGAGGTATTCTGCTATTGAAGCTGTTTTGAAAAAAACGTCCAGAAATATCAGCTCAAAAATTAGGCTGTGCATATGGGGATTCAAACCAAGAACCTTTCGGCTGAGAGTCAAACACCCATAACCACTACCAGACCATCCAGATGTTTAATATACGGTGCTAACCCTGAGCTACTTCTGAGTGTCACACATACATGTTCATGTTTGTGTGAGTTATGTATCAGGTATGTTACATTATGTGTTAACATGTGTGTGTGTGTGTCACGTTCAGGCTTCCTGTTCCTCCACACCTTGTTCATCCAGCGAGGTCGCCACGAGACCACGTGGACCGTGCTGCGTAGGTTCGGCTATGATGACGACCTGGAGCTGCACCAGGACTACCTCTTCCCTCAGTCAGTCTGTCTCTCTGTCTGTCTCTGTCTCTGTCTATCTCTCAGTCTCTCTGTCTCTCTCTCTGTCTCTGTCTCTCTCTCTCTCTCACTCTCTGTCTGTCTGTCTGTCTGTCTGTCTCTGTCTCTGTCTCTCTCTCTCAGTCTCTGTCTCTCTCTCTATCTCTATCTGTCTCTGTCTGCTCTGTCTCTCTCTCTCTCTCTCTCTCTCTCTCTGTCTCTCTGTCTCTCCGTCTCTCCGTCTTTGTCTCTCTCTCTCTCTTTCTCTGTCTGTCTGTCTCTCTGTCTCTCTGTCGCTCAGTCTCTGTCTCTCAGTCTCTCTGTCTCTGTCTCGCTCTGTCAGTCTCTGTCTCTCTCTCTCTCTCTCTCTCTCTGTCTCTCCGTCTCTCCGTCTTTGTCTCTAAATGACCTACCTCCTCTTCCCTCAGTCAGTCTCTCTCTCTCTCTCTCCGTCTCTCTCTCCGCCTCGCTGTCTCTCTGTCTCCGTCTCTGTCTCTGTCTGTCTCTCCGTCTCTCCGTCTACCTCTCTCTGTCTCTAGTCAAGTCAAGTCCATTTTATCCTTCAGGTGGTATGGCCAGGCATCCAGTCATG
>OMNO01080071.1:0-10854 GCA_900303215.1 Trachyrincus scabrus
CAACCCCTAGAAGGAGAAATTAAACCCTAAAACCACCTCTAATAAGAAACCTAACCCTAAAACCACAAAACCAAACCCTAAAATCGAACCCTAATAGGAAACTTAGCCATAGAACCAAACCATAAAATCATACCTTGAACCTAAAACCAGACCCTAGATGGAGATATTAAACCTAAAACCAACCCCTAGAAGGAGAAATTAAACCCTAAAACGAACTCTAATAAGAAACCTAACCCTATAGGTGTCCTCCCTGCCTTCTTTTGTCCTTCTTTCTTCCTCTCCTCCCTCTTGCCAGCCTTCTGAAAAAAGAAAACACAAAAAAAAATATTTGCATTGATTTTAAGTCAGGTGAAAAATAAGACTTGTGCCCGTGCCTCCTCCTGGTCACCACTAGATGGTGCCAGGACCATATCCCTAACACCGAGACCTGCCAATCTACAAAGAGAAAGAGAGGCTTTACAGACCTAAGAACTAAACACAAAAACAAAGACAAAGCCACCAGTGGCAAGAAAAACACTTACTTTCAGCAGGAAGAAACCTAAAGCAGAACCTGACTTTTAAAAGCAGGGGCCCATCTGCTTGACACCAGCCCAAATAGGAAGAAAATGAATTAAATCATTGTGAATCAAATTTGAAAATAACTTACCAAAGTGCTAATGCTGCTCCTGATCAGGATAAAGGTTGGGCTTCCTGGAAGACCAAATTCCTTCCATGTGATCCAAAAGCAGTTCAGCACATATCTTAAAGGGCCACCATTTGTGTTGGCAAACACCAATTCAGATGTTCCGCAGGGGTATTTGTGGCGATGGTACACAAAGCAATAGAACCACATGTACTCGACTTTAGTCAGTGGAACAGTCAGTGCTCCTTTACCTGCAAAATAAAACAGGTAAATTAAATTCAGTCAGTGTCGTTCTTGTTCAGGGATGTTTAATCAGAAGCGCCACTCATAAGATCAGTCAGACACAGACCAGGGAAAGATGAAAAAGATGGAGTAGCTAATGTTGCAAGTCAATAATGCAATGTGGCAGGGCGTATGGTTTTCGATCAATCCAAAAGGATACAGGGGTGATGGTAGCCTAGTGGGTAAGGAACAGTGCTACCAGACGGAGCACCGGAGAGTCATGGGTTCGATCCCCGGGTCTGCCACCATTGTGCCCCTGAGCAAGGCACTTAACCCTGTCTTGCTCCAGGGGAATATCCCTGAAATAGCTAAGTTTCAGTCTCCTTGGATAAAAGCATCTGCCAAATGAATAAATGTTGCTCCACTTCTCACAGAAGTCCAATGGCTCCCTGAATTAAATTCAAGTCACTAATGATTGAGTTCAAGAAGGTAGGTGCAGACCAAAAAGTCACTCTGTAGGCAATCATACAGGCTTGTGTTCCATCTCATCCACTTCATTCCACCAAGGGACGTTGTCTGACATCCCCCCCACACTTCACAAAATCTCAGTCAACACTATCCTCATTTGTAGATCCCCAATGATGGAACAAGCTACCAAATACTATCAGAGCTCTTGAATCTCTTGACCTAAATATCTAAAGCCATTTAGCAGTTTAAATAAAAAAATGAATTAACTTACTGATTATCCCATGCTTTTTCAGCAGTTCCGACCTCCTTTACTGTCACAATACATCTCCTGTGCCCAGTTGTGCAAATCAGAAAACCAAAGAGAAGGCCGTAGAACCAATCAAGGTTTGCAACAGTTGGGTTTTCTTGCAGTGTGACTGTAGAGTAGCATGAAAGGTTCAAGGTGAGACACTGCCACTAAAGGATTTTAGAAAAATCTTTTCCTTAACTCTCACAAAGCGCTGCTGGGATCTCCTTGGTGACCCTCTTAAGGTATGTGCTGATGTGGGTAGGATTCACAAGCATCTCTGAAACAAAACAGAACAGGTTCTCAGTCTTCTTAGAGCCCCTGACCTCACATGTTCTAGTCCTTCTCAGGGTACAGCTGATTAAAACAAGTGCAACTACAACAATGGAGTGGTGGTGTTCTAGGGTTAGGGTGTTACAGTGCGTTCTAGAACCCCAATGCGGAACACCACACACAGGTAAAATAAAGGTAAACCGGGCAGGACCAGTAGACAGGCAGGGAATCAGCAACAGATGTGGTAGTCAGACAGGCAGGGGTTCAGCAACAGACATGGTAGTCAGACAGGCAGGGTAGCAGCAACAGGCATGGTAGTCAGACAAGCCAGTAACAGAGTGAGTAGGGTCAGGGTAAACCACATTCTGGCAGAGAGTGAACGAAAGGCTGGTGTTTAAATACTATCCTTGATTAGTTGATGAGCCACAGGTGTGTGAATGTAGATCAGGGGAGTGAAATGGAAATGATGTCATCGGGGAGGAGCTGGAGACTAACTGCCACTAGGTGGCAGAAGTTGACGGCCTAACATAGGGATCTGTTCTTCTAAATAGAACACCAGAAGCTTGTGAGATCGATTCCAGGGGCTGCCAACATTGTGCCCCTGAGCAAGTCACTTAACCCCAAGTTGCTCCTTGGTGAATAGAACATAAACCATGATTACTGTGTGATGGTCAATGGAAAAGTGATTACAACAGGCCGATGCAATGAGAAGAGAAAAGTCTATATTTAGCGCTTTGAATGTTGATCATATTAGGGATTGTAATGTAAACATTGGAAGGATGAGTGATTTGGATTCTGTTATTGAAATTCAACCGCACAATCCAAATTACTAACACATCCCATATTTGCATCAAAATAACTAAGTCTTCCAAGTTTAACATCCCAACAACCCATATTTAAGTTGTTGAATATTCCAATATTTGACATGTGGGACTTACTGGATTTTTTTAGGCGGACATCTTGCCTGTGTGCAAGGAAATCCCGTCTGCCTTTTTTCACTTGTGACTGCAGTGTAAACAAAGTGCCCTGCAAAGACTTGTGTGAGGCTTTGACCTCAGGCAGTTGTGCTTCTTGCAAAAATTTCAAGAAGTTCCTAACATTTCCGATTCGGATCCTCTGAGTCGTGATGGCTTGGTGCTTCATACTCTCTGTCCATCTAATGGGGGAATCACATGCATCACACTCAGTCATATAATATGCCCAGGCTCTGACATGCTGGCAGCGCTGTTTGGCATTTTCTTCATCCCTTTTGCTTTGCCCACAAATGTGCTTAAACCATATATTTAGAAGCTTCTCTGTGAAAGGAAGTATAATGACAATTTATATATTGGTAAGATATAGGCCTTGTCCACAAAAACATGGATATTTGGCAAAAGAGCATTTTAAGAAGAAAATCATCAGTCCAAAAATCATTTGTCGCTCCTGTCTGTCTTGTCTGTTCTATGTTGCATGTGTTCGGGGGCGTGTTCTGTCTCCAGCTTCTCCCCGATGACATCATTCCCATTCCCTTCCCTACTCAGCATTCACACACCTGTCACACACACATCATCAACTAATCAGTGTCAGTATTTAAACCCCAGCTTTTCATTCATTCGTTGCCAGATCGTAGTTTACACTGACCCTACTCACTCTGTTACCTGCTTGTCTGATTACTCCGTTTTGTTACCGAACCTCTGCCTGCCTGCCTGACTACCCCGCCTGTTGCCAATCTCCTGCCTGCCTGACTACCCCGCCTGTTGCCGATTCCCTGCCTGTCTACCGGTCCCGCCCGGTTTACCTTTTCTACCTACAGTATCTGTGTATATACGATACATTAAATCTTTTATTTATATCCGACTTCTCCTTGTGGTGTTCCGCATTGGGGTTCCTTTGATCGAACTATAACAGGCGTCTTGCTTTTGCAGTTCCCAAATGCCAGTGTCTGCCAGGACAACCATGGCACACTCAGACACGGTAGGTCCCACACAGCAGGACTGTTCTATGCTGTTCATTGTTTTACTGTTATAATGACCAACAGTTATTTTGTCCACAATGTTTGATCTGATATTGGATTAAAAAAGACATTGAAGACACAAAGCTTTGCAGTTGAAGGAGGTGGCAAAGTACTCTAACCCTAACCCTAATGTTGTTGCAGGGAGGAAATGTTCAGACCAACCCTAGTTTATGATCTCAACGTCAACCTTCAGACTCATTAAGACACACATTAGTAACACATTAACCACCACACCTTCAAGGGAGACGTTCAAAAAACATGTTGGAAAACCTTCCAAGTGAAGGATTTCACTTGGAGAATATGTTCAGTATGGTGAGCTGAAGATTGAAGATTGAAGGTTGGAATGGCAAACGAAGAACTATTATGTAAGTTATTATTTAAATACTTTGTTTTCATATCAATACCAAGTATCCACCAACCCCAACCACCAATTGGGCTCATGTATAGCTAGCTCATGTATTTGTATGAAGTAATATTTCACATGTGTATTGGCTCATTTATTTTTTAAAGCTTTGGTATTATGAAATGAGTTTTTTTTTTTTTACGCGGTATCGTTCGGCATAGTAGGGTACAGTAGGAGTAGGATATCTAATAGTATCCTTAAATAGAACTATGTTTTACTGTGGATACAGTTTGGTTGTATCATTGTAGTATCAAGTTGCTTCACAGACCAACATTCAAATAAGATGACAGCCCTAAACCCTCAACACGAGAAATAAAGAAAAAAAAGATCTTGTGTCCCTTCTTCTATTATTTCTTACTTTATTAAACCCATTTGGGAGTTTAAATGTAAACTCAATTCCTTAATTTATGATCGCAATAAAGGGCTATATAAGTAATACATTAATGTGTTTGCACGTGTGTGTGTGTGTGTGTGTGTGTGTGTGTGTGTGTGTGTGTAGTCACTGCAGTGGTGGTTCTAGATCATTCCAACTGGTGGGTCAGCCTGTTGGTCTGTGACACACAAGTACTCATATTCAAAGACATGTAAATAAACATATGAACAGACAGAGAAAGACATACTGGTTGTTTTCGTAGGGCTGATAGCAGATAGTGTCTATCTGTTTGTCTCCCAACTGTTTTCTATAGGCCACTCATTAATGCAATAAATGAACCTTTCCATTTGGCAAAGAACAGATGATAACAGGTTAGGGTTAGGGTTAGGGTGAAACCTTCGACGAGAGGTGTAACCTAATGTCAATACAACCATCTAGCATCTAACATGGATGACATCAGTCTGAACAAGTACAATACAAGGTTGACAGAAGTGATTAAATGATCACCAGGATCCAAGTCAAACAAAAGACAGACATGGAGACTGCATGTTTTCAACTCATCCAAGTTATTCTGTAATCATTATTTTGGAGTCCGCATTAGGGGGGTCAAGCTTGTTGTTACGGCGGTACTGGGCCCCCCTGGCCCCCCCTCAGAACCGCCAATGTGTGTATGTGTGTGTTTCTGGATGTCAGGATTCGGTATGACAAGAGTATTATTTTTTTTACTTAACCCTCACTCATTTCTGTTAGGGGAGGATGGTTGCAAATCACACCTAAAAATCGTCCTCCTCGGCGGGCGAAACTCTGGGAAAAGCTCCGTGGGCAACATCATTCTTGGCAGAGAGGAATTTGTGACGAGGGAGAGGACCACCTGCTCTAGGAAGCAAGGGGTGGTGGCAGGCCGATGGATCTCCGTAGTGGACACACCTGGCTGGTGGTGTGACTTTGGAACGCGAGACACTGCCGAACTGGTAAAGAGAGAGATCGCCAGCAGCGTACTTTTGTGTTTTCCAGGACCAGATGTTTTCCTAGTTGTCGTCAAGGCGTGTTCGTTCTTCTCAGAGCAACGTCAGAGGGCTCTGGAACAGCACGTCGCCCTTCTTGGCGAGACAGTGTGGCAGCACTGTATCCTTCTCTTCACCTGCGTTGATGGGCGAGCGCATGGAGTATATGATGAGTGCCTGGAGATGACGGACAATAGGGCCCTCAAGTGGCTCATTGAAAAGTGCTGCCAGAGGTGCCATCATTTCATGCTGACTGGCGATATGGTCGGCAGCCAGGTCACACGGCTGTTGGTCAAAATACAAAAACTGTCAACAGAAAATGAAAACAGACCTTTTGAATTAGAACCAAGCTCTTTACGCAGGATCAACCAGAACATAAAGACGGTGGAGGAAAGAGCTCTGCAGAGGTTTCTCAGGATGAAGGAACATAGAGCTCAAATGCAAGGTCAGTAATATTTACGTGGAATTCATTTCATTTAATATTGTACCATAATATTTTACCAAATATAGGTTGCATTTGAGCCTTCAAAACCCCCGCTTTCATATATATTATTTTCCCACAGAAGATTTGCATCACCTCTCTGACATTAGAGTCATGGTGGTCGGAGCTAAAGGTTCTGGGAAGACCTCAGTGGTCAACACCATCCTCGGCGGCAGAGACGGGTGGCGGAAGCGAATCGAGAGAACGGCGCGGTGTGAAGTCCACCGAGCCGCCGTCTTGGGCAGGGACATCACGGTGGTGGACACGCCCGGCTGGTGGATGAACTACTTTGCCGCGGAGAGCGCCGCTTTTGACCGGCGGGAGATGGTGCTCGGCTTGCTTCTCTGCCCGCCGGGGCCCCAGGCGGTTCTCCTGGTGGTGCGTGTGGACAGGGCCTTCACCGACACCTACAGGAGAGCGGTGCAGGAACACCTAGAGCTCCTGGGCCCGGGGGCCTGGCGCTACACCCTCCTGGTCTTTAGCTTCGGCGACTGGCTGGGCGACACGAGCATTGAACGCTACGTGGAGAGCGAGGGGGAGCCGCTGCGGTGGCTGGTGGACCGGTGTGGCAACAGGTATCACGTGGTGTACAATAAAAGCATGGGAGACGCCGGCTTCCAGGTGGCAGAGCTGGTGGGGAAGGTGGAGGAGATGGTGGCAGCCAACAGAGGGTGTGCTCTTCACCAAGCTGGGGTTGGTGTGACCATGGGCCATCTGGAGGAGCAGAGGAGGAGGACGGAGAAGGAGAGAGCCGGCCAGAGGCTTCTGTTGAAGACAAAGCAAAGACAGGAGTTGAGATCTCAACTGGGTGAGGGAGACAAGAGGCTATTCTACTTTATGTCAGCATTGCTGATGGAATTTCACAACCTCAAACTTTCATTAGCTTTGTAGAACTGAACATATCAAACTTTTGTTTCCATCAGAGAAGATCAACTGCGTTCCAGAATTGAGACTTGTGCTGTTGGGTGGCAGAAAAACAGGCAAGAGCTCATGTGGAAACACCATTCTGGGCCGAGCGGGCTTCCACGCCGACAACCCAACCACCGCTATCGCTGAGAGACGAGCCCGTGTGAGCAGCATGGCCGTGACGGTGCTGGACACGCCTCACTGGCCGTCATCCTCCCGTGACCACGACCGCCCAATAACCCCACTAGCGGTCACGAGCGGCC
This sequence comes from Trachyrincus scabrus, assembly GCA_900303215.1. Lineage (NCBI taxonomy): Eukaryota > Metazoa > Chordata > Actinopteri > Gadiformes > Macrouridae > Trachyrincus > Trachyrincus scabrus. The sequence continues at coordinate 7,295 of OMNO01080071.1, forward strand.
TGAGTGCTCTTCTGCTGGTGGTCAACGTGAGCTCCTCGTTCACCTCCGCTCTCTGGGAAGCCCTGGAGAAACAGATGTTGGGAGGTGCAGAGGAGGAGGAGGAGGCACGATGGAGCAGAGCCATGGTACTCTTCAGCCACGGGGACTGGCTGGGGAACACGAGCATCGAGGAGCGCATAGAGAGCGAGGGAGAGGCACTGAGGAGGCTGGTGGACAGGTGTGGGAACAGGTACCACGTTTTGAATAACCGGCACCGGGCAGACCGGAGCCAGGTTTACCGGCTCCTGGACCAGATAGAGGAGATGCTGGTGGGGGCCAGGCTGGCTTTGCTCCAGAGAGGAGATCCCATGAGAAAGAGAGTGACTCTAGCAGTAAGGCACAGTAAAGAGGGATTAGAGGTGTGTCAACGTCACAGGAAGGTGCAACATGGTGAGTACGCTCTAATTAAACAAAGCACACCATTACTAACATTGGTTTTACATGTGGTGTATTTTTTTAAAATGTGATGCATCCTTTTTACCAACATAAACACTCACAGTTCTGACTTAATTTCCTTTCCAGTGAAGTTACTATGTACCAATAACCCTCAACCACTGGACTGTCCAGCGGACACAAGCATGAGTTGTCGGGTAGTAGCACGACTAGAAAAGACCAGATCTGCTCTCAACGTCTACATAGACATGAACACCCTAACCTCGAGTGCAGTCTCTGGTCTCAGAGGTAACAAGGTGCTAAGATGGACATTGAAAGATATAAAGACTGTGATGGGGATTTTGCCAAACTGGTCTTCGACCGGCTCTCCTCGCGACCGCATGGAAGTAACGAGTGATGGCCGAGTGAGCGTGTTCTCCCCCGGACACCGACGGTCACTCCTGGCCTCACCCACCCACCACCAGAGTACGCTGACGGCAGCAAGAGAGGACGTCATCGCGGAGCGGTCGCTCTGGCAACCGAGAGACAACGCTCTGAAGAAACCATTCGAGGCGGAAGACCTGCAGGCACTGATCGACCAATGGGGGAGCAGTAGCCTGGAGGAGCTGGAGGCCTTCGTCGACGCCCACTTTGAGATGGTGTGGGAGCAGGCCATGGGCTCGGCACCGGCTGATGATGTCAAGGAGCCGGGCGCAGCCAAGGAGGAGGCGGAGCAGAACATTGTTTCCTCCGTCGCGGAGAAGCTGTGCAAGCTGGACCTCCTGGAGGACATCCAGAGGGACCTGACGGAGCTGAAGCAGAGCCTGGACAAGTGCTGGAAGTTCATGCAGGAACTCATGGATGCACACAAAGGAAAACAGCACCATGCAGAGGAGAATTCACAAAAGGCAATACATGAATTAGTATACATGTACATGTATACTAAAATATTGTATATAAAAATAATAATAATAAATTAGTATACTATGTACATGTATTTGAAAATACACCCACCATCAGTCTCTTTAAAATAACATTTCCATAAGGGGAAATACTTTCACTTTGAGTCGTTTTGGATTTGTCCACTAGGGGGAGGTATTGTATTAGAGATGTTGCACAGTTGGAAAACTAATTAGGGACAGCTATTCAGTCTTACACCTAGCTAAATTAGTTAAAACTAGCTAAATATTGACCTGATAGCCAGCAATAGCCTACCCCTGCTGCCAATAGGTATTAGATTAGAGATTTCCTACATGTTCCTTGTCCATCCTGCCCCACCTAACCATAATGCTCTCTCTGTTTTAGTGTGTTACTGCGATCATGAATGGATGCCTGGCCACCCCACCTGATGGCTAGCAGCTTGCTCACTGGACAGCACCTCATCACCATGGACAATACTCATTTTCTATTCATGTCAATGAATAGAAATTAGAAATGAACTACTATGTACGTCAATTATGGCACCCATTGAGTTCCCATGGCCAGCTGTGTTCGGCCAAGCAGTGCATGTGCACCAGCGTGGCTGCTTGCTAATGTTGTGGAAATCCTCCACAAACAGCCTGAACATGTGTGTGACTGTGTTTGTGTGTGTGCGTGAAAGTGCACTTTCAGTGAGTCATAAAGTGAGTCATAAAGATGTGTGGTGAAGAAAAAAGCAAACATCATTTCACAGAACATGAAACACGGTTTGAATTCAGCGATCGTATATATCTTTGAGCACGACAATGAAGCGATAAACGCTTGAAAAGTGGACTTCTAGCTACGGTGATCGGATAGACCGACGGAATATTTCTTGATACATGAATGTTATTCCATTCCAGGGCAGCTCAGTTGATACACCACGGCTGTACAGTAATAGTGCAGTAAGTTAGTAGCCTCTATATATCCAAATTAAGTGCTGCTGACACATTGTTCCGATAAAAAAATGCTGCGCCTGCATTTTGTGCTACAATGTTATTGGGTATTGTTGGTAGCTAAATGCCAAGCTATAGGCCTCTTCTCATCTCTCACTACTACTACCACCACTAGTGGCTGTCAATTAGCAACATTACACCGTGTTGAAAGTTTCCAACATACGAATGAGTTATGGTCCCCGTTCTGTGGTTTAGTAATGACTTTACGAATGGAACGACAGAGAGAAAAAGACAGGCGTTCTAAATGTAACCGAGGGCTAACGCAGCTCACTTGGTGCCCAGTTATGTTCTGATAATTGTTTCCTGAACTACACCCCTGGGCCTCCCATCAGCCCTCCATATCCAAGGGAGGCTCGGAGAAGACCGAAGATGTGTGGGGGTGTATCTAATGGTGTATTAAGAGGAGCGAACCCAATAACCTCAACCTGCTCCTTCATAAAGCATCTGAATTCACGGTCACTTTGGATAAAGGCGTCTCCTGGTGACTAAATGGTGGCTCTATACCAGGTGGCAGAGAAACTGACACACTCCTTCAGAACTTATTTTTTAACACTTTTTATCACGTTTCCATGCCTATGCCATGTGACAAATTGGACAGTTCATTAAACACGAGCAGAAAAGCTGCCACATTCCTGTCTTCGTTGGTTGTGTTTTGTCTCTTCTACTTTTTTTTATCCAAATGATTTCAGGGCCTAACCCTATCTGCAGTTTCCTCCACTAATTCCTTGCCCCAATGCCCAATAGTATTTCACAAGGAAAAGGCACTGTTTTGGTTTATTGTAGAATTTAGATGCTTACTGTCAGTTTCTCGGTCGTTCAGACTCCCTCTGCTCGGTGATTGTGTTACACAACTTGCTTACTACTCCATCCAACGATGTCAGCACCGACGAGACACGTCACCGTCAAATGACGAGGATATAGTTGTTTCACTCCTATTCGCCCGGTAACAACATCCATGTTTGTTAATTTTTTACTGTATTAGAAAAAGAATCATTGTATGAGGAAACTTACCTGGCAATACAGCGCTTACAGATTCTGATTCTTCCCTTAGACACACAATATACATATATAAATATATATATTATACAAAGTGTCACTGGAACCGATAAATATCCCCCTCAATGTAATGCTTTAAATTGGAGACACACTGAATGTTAATGTGAAAATAGTGTAGCATTGTCTGGGACGTGTTATAAATCCACCAGCGTGTTACCACGGACCTCCCCCCCCCCCCAT
>OMNO01080080.1:3923-23883 GCA_900303215.1 Trachyrincus scabrus
GTCAGAACGAGGGTAATGGAATGTACTGACAGTGCAGTGGGTGTGGGCTGGAACACTGTCTAACAGGGTCAAGCATTTGCATCACTCAAGCTCAGAATCCCGTCACGCTTCTTTGAAGAGATCTTTTATCTTTCGGTTAGTCTCGACATTGCTTTAAACAAAGCTACGCAGATGACCTTGCCGTGAGCCCCCAGCAGACAGACAGACAGACAGACAGATGAGGATTATAGGGCAAATGTCTGAGGCTTGTGAAATTTATTTTGTAATGCTGTTCTGCTTTCGCATTCAAGCCTGTGTTTTCGCACATGCGTAAGATTTATGCAAGATTTAATATTGAAATGTTGGCGCCCCTGCAGGTATTGCATTGTTCTGTGTGGTGGTTGCTCTGGATGTCAAGCTCTCTGCTTGTAAATGCATACGTCTCTGTGTTACAGCAGTCTTCACAAGACTGACTGGAGAGGACACCAATATACAGCTACTAGTGCAAGTCTGAAGACAACAACGTGTCGACATCTTTCAAACACATCCTTTACACCAGTTTAACATTTTGGGGACCTCCCCCAAAACTATTATTTTAATCCTAGCAAAAATTAAAAAATGTATTGTTTATTTGAATAAATGTCATGAGAAATCTCATAATTGGGAGTACTGTGTGAGTCATTAGAATAGGACTGGTCTCATTCATGAATAACCAAATGTCCATGATGCATCCCTGTACTGTGTATTTTGGAATGCACTGTATTTGACAAACCTTGACAGAGCGCTGTGCTTGTCTTCCAGAATAAGGGGAAATTGATTAAAATTGAATACAATTGTATTTTAAATCAGGCCATGTCAGCACCACGTTAACTTACAGTGTCAATACGGATACCTAGTGGCTGTGTGATGTGAATCAATTCATTTTGTGTCTTTCAGTCTTTTTCATAAATACCATGACGACAAAGTTGGGCAAAAGATGCTCATCGAAGCTCAGCCTGTTTATCGTGTCTGCTAGTAGTTCATAAGCAATTGAAGTTAACATTTGCAATCATAAAAGCTAATTTCATCTAATTGAGACATCCAAAAAAACTTTTACTACTTTTCTACATATATCTTTTCTTTATGCTATTAAAAGTGTTTCTTATTTACATAGTGTAAAAATGTGGAAAACAATTTTAGTTGTCTGTTTTGGAGAAATATATTAAAGTGCAACATGTTGCAAACATCCCTTTTGGCATGGGTGATTGTTTCATAATGCACACAATATACATGTATGCTGTGGTATACTGATTTTATTAAAATGCCTTACACCCATAAAAAAGTGAATATACACAATAGGACTGTATTTGCATACCCAACCTACCTCTTGGGCTTTCAATGTTCTAGACTAAAAGGAATTTTGTGAAGGATGCACAGCTCCATATATAGACTGAATGGAATGTGTACTTAAGCCACAGGGTTTGTGATATGAGGTGGATATAGAACATGATTCATTCAATAATTCACCGGTTTGATTTTATTTTACTTGGTATTTCTTACTGTACAATATTCATATTGAGTACAGTATGCGTATGAACTGAACAGCTGCCGACCATCCTAAACAACCATTCCAGCTTAAAAACATGTAGATTGAAAAACACCAGTTTTTACTTCAATTCTAAAAGTTTACTTCATATGTGAATTTACCACATGGTAAGGCAAACGACGGAATGCAACAATTTTAACACATTTCATATAAAACTTTCAAAAAATATTTAAAAAATCTCAAATTTGAGGTCAACCATGACAATTCAATCAGAAATCCCCTTTTAGACATCTCTCAGTGAGAGACATTTAGCAGCTCTGATAACAGTAGTAATGCCAAGACCAGCAACTATAAAACATTCGTTCAAACAAGCTATATATCCTACACAAAAGTGACTAGAGATGTCCCGAAGCAGAGTGGTTGGTCCTGATGGAAGTATGTATGAATAGCAAACATAACATTCACTTCCGATAAAACAACTGAAATTTTGTGATGACCACCAAACCATTAACACGTCTATCAAAGGTTTATAACAAACATGCAATGAATCTATCCTTGTTCTAGTTTTGAGTGAAGCAAGTTAAAATGATGGTTTTTACCCACCAGAAAGGTGCATATTAATTCAACAGCACACATCTCACAAACAGCACTAAAGGGCACTTCCTCGCACATCTCACCCTACCAATGTGTCTCAGTACGGAAGGGGGGGGTCCGTCTGATCCTCCTTTAATAATTTAACAATGAAAAATGTACAAATAAGACTTGGAAAAAAGTTACAGTGCAAATTCACAGGCCTAAGAACAGCTTTCTAACCGGCAGAAGGCCGGCTGGAAAGGTAACAACAGTCAAAACAATTACAAACATTTCATCACACAGAAGAGCTCGACCTACTCGTCAATTTTAAGCCAGCCTTTTTTGTAGTCCATCAGCAGCTCCAGGTAGTACTTCCACTCGGGTTCGCTGTCGTATTGGACCTCAAACACGTTCTTCAGGGGGTTCGGGTGAGCCTCGTGGATGCGCACCACCTCACCCCTGTACCACACCTCCGACTTGTCGTCCTCCTCATACAGATGAAGTATCTTCTTTCCCACCAAGTCTGGGTAGTAGAACTTGATGGCTCTCTGGGCCCTCTGCACAGCGGAGCGCAGGACCCAGCGCCTCCGGTGCTCGGCACTGTGGCAGGCAGACAGGTATGGGCAGTATCGGATCTTTAAAAGGGATCCGCTGTGTCTTCGAGAGCCCGAGAGAGAATGTAGGGCCCGGGAGATGCCCTCCCTTCTCTGGTTCCAGTGGGTGACCTTGGCTGACCCTCTACTGAGGAAGAGGTCCTCCTCTCCTCTTCGATTTCTGGCCTCCACGCTCTCGTCATGTTTGGCCCTAGTGGGGGAAAAGTCCGAAAATGTCCCAGAGTGAGACACCGTCTTGTAGCATGCGGTTCTACTTTTGAGGCCCTTGCTAAACAGCACCCTCCGCAGTTTGAGAATCATGCCTGAATGTTTCTTTGATAGCGCTTGACTTTTCACAGAGACTGAGGCAGGCTTGACCGGGGAGGGAATGGAGGATCCCTCCGTGTCCGTGTCACTGGATGATGAAGATAATTCATCAGAAGATAAGGGACACGTCCAGGTGTTCTCAAAGCTCTCCTGGGAGCCAACCAGTGCTTCATCCCTTTCTGCCACCTCTTGACCATTTTGCACGCTAATTTTGATTTCACCCAGTGAGCACACATTGTCCCAGTTCTCCCCCTGCTTCTTGTTTTCAACTTCAATGTCCGGGGAGGAAGATCTGTAATCCAAAAACGCCTGCCTTGAACATCTCTTCACCCTGCTTTTTGTTGTTTTCTGTTTAATCGGGTATGCCGTTCCCCCCTGATCTTGTGGATGCATCTGCCTGTCGGACACTGAAAGCAGCGAGGCCGTGTTAACCTCAATATATGCAGGATTCTCGATGCCCTCGGTGTCGTCTGAGCGTTGGTGTGGCTCCCCCTTAACTAACCCATCCAGCTTTACTCCTGCAACACAGGACATCAGGCGTCAAACGTCAGTTTAGAATTTTTGCTAATCACACAAGTATCTGCCTTTTAACATTCCTTGAATAGAAGCCGAAGAGAATGTACAAGTCAAAGAGGTATGTAACAAAAGTAGTAACAAAAGTCACGAAGAAGTCAAGAGTTAAAACTAAAACGTTTCACAAACAAAAGGAGGTTTTAATTTTTAATTTTACGATGACGAGCAAGTGATCAATGACCCATACTGTGGCCTCCTACATACAAATTAATACATGTATTTATGTTCAACCCAAATGTAGGTTTCTATATTAATGTGATTAACATCTCACCCATAATAAACTTTAACCAATCACAGAACAGCATTGGCCCACATTCAAGTATTGGTGCTTACAATACATGAACACTGAATAGAAGCTACTTCATCAAATATGTTTAGGAATTTAGTAATATGTTAGGTATGGCTGAGAACGTATACTGCAAAAAAGATGGCCCTCAGTCAGGTTTCATTTATTAGTCAAGGAAAGAAAAAGGCAATGCAAAGGTTTGAGATTTAAAAAAAAGTGCCACTACAGTTATATAAGTGCCCCAAAGCATGCCATGCCAACATTACCAGCAAACAGGAATAGATTAGTGTAACTGAACGATTGTAAAACGCTACAGGTAAAAAAAAAAAGGGTTCATGTCCCCAGAAACAGTGTTGTTCTGAATCATATTACCACCTTGCTGAAAAGTCAAACGGTTAAGAGAATGTTATTAAACAGATGTGTAATCATGTGCCATGTGGACTTTTGACAAAGTGAAAGGAGACACAATGAGTCAGTGTACACTTAATTCAATCCCTCCTTCCCCATGTTGCCAAACATGGTAGAATATCACTTCCTTCTCTGACATCCCACATTCCACTCATAATGCTTGGTCGTCACATCTTTGACTTGTTTACCCAAGCAGCCGATAGTCAAGCCCAGAGCTGGATTTAATGAGGGTGAAATTAAGGTGCAATGGACTTTTATTTATGCAATTATTATTGAAATGCAATTATTGCAACAGCAATAATTAGTTACTGGTTGTTAGGGGTGTCATTATAGCAGTGGTTAGGAGAAAAAAGCAGTGAATAGAAAGCAAAGCTGGTTGACAGCATAAACAAAAATATACCTGTACTTTCTTTTGGAGATCAGATGTGGACGATTCTGTAAAAAATAAATGGATTTGAAACGGAACACTTAAGTAAAAAAATAAAATAAAATAATAATAATAATAATACATGTGCACTAAAGCCTCCTCCATCATTTGAAGGAAAACTAAACAAGTCCCAACAGTCCAAATGTCTCCTTCTAAAAGGACACATGGGTTTAAAAGAGATAGGATTTCTAGGAATGTAAAAGATGAAGCAGGAAATGAGACATGGCAGTTGTGCCATACAAGTCACATGGTGCAATGCGGTGAATCAGACTGGGGTCAGCTCAATGGATGAGCTCATTGTGCAAGTATTGAAAATGCTCAAACCACCACACAATGTAGTAAGTTGACACCATGTAAACTCAACTCTCTCCTATAGTTGCATTACTGCTACTCACTAATTCCTGTGAAGAAGGAATTTGGTTCTGGTGATTCACGATTCATCAAGTGTAAATGCATTTTGGTTATTTCACTGTAATAATGTTAAACATCCACTGTAATACAAATACACCAATATACTCAAAAGAAAATCAAAGTGATTCCAATTAAATCCCATTCTTACCTAGGCGCTTGGAGACGCAAGCATGATGGAAAAGGTTGAGCACATCGGTGTAGATGTCAGGCAGGTGTTTGAGGGACATCAACCTACGGAGTTTGGACGAGAAGGCTTGTCTGTGGAGCTGGGTGAGGTGCTTCTCTTCAGACAGAGTGGTGGGCCGCAGTTCCACTTTGTGTTCCTGCAGAACCTTGTCAATATAGCTACCCTGGACCTGAGGGAATAGCAACTTCTTCACCACCATCATGGGAATAAACACTGCTCCCGTCCGCATAACATGTGGAAATGGACAGTGTTCCTGTGAGATGTATTCTTCCATCCTCCGGAGAACCTTGTCGAGAGCCAACTCAATCTGTACACTTAGCCAATCTTGTCTGGCTTTGACACCTAGTAGGACACCTAGACAGGATATTTTGCTGTTTTTGGTAGCTGATAGTGCCGGATTAACCATTTCCACATGTGAAATCCAGTCTCTGAGTGCCTGCTCTGGGGAGACCGACACAACCTCTGTCACTAAGTTGCAAAGGCAATGGTGGAGCTTCAAGAAACGCTCACGGACGTGTGTGGAAGGTGTTTGGTGTGTAGGTTGGCAGTTGACCTCAGCTATAGGTAGAATGAGAGGCTTGTTGACTTCCACAATAGGTTGAACAGGGGGCATGTTGACCTCAACGATAGCTTGAATTGGTAGCTTGTTGAACTCTGCCATAGATTGAATGGGTGGTTTCTCAAGGGCGAGGGTATCAGGTAAGATTAATTTGTATTTGGAAATCGTAACTGGAGGAGGGGCGTTTTGGGCGCTTAGTGTGTTCTCTGGTTGCTCAGGAGGTGTAATCGATTTGGAGGATGTTTCACTCAATGTCTTCAGTTGTACAGGGGGTGTCTGGACATCATCTTGATGGGAATATTCTACTCCAACATCTGGTGTGGTATGGCATATTTTAGAGGTCTCATCTATGACAGCAGTTGGAGCTGTAACGTCAAACTCTTCGGGTTCACACTTCTTGATCACAAACATGGGACTATTGTCAGGAATAGAAACCTCTGCAGCCTCCTCTTTTACTGTAGCCTCAATACAGTCAGCTGGAATCACGTTACTATGACTATTTACACAGTCCTCCGTTTCAACTTCCTGCTTCTCTACCTTCATTGCTTTTTGTTCAATAAGTTCTAATGTAGGCTTCACTGTTGTGGTACTACTGAAGAGCACATCTTTGGGTACAGGACAGTCATCAGGTGGCTCAGCATTTTCTTTTGGTCCTTTATCTTGTACAGAGGGGTCAGTTTTATCTTCACAAGGCTTTGTGGACTGATCAATGCTCCCTTGCCTAGTCGGCAGCAACATTCCAGAAGCCTGCAGGAGTGCTCTGTAAGGGGCCAAACTGAAGACATTGTCAATGATTGGCATTGGAGGATGATCTGTTGAATCGTCAGTCTCTATTCTTTCTTCCTCACGTTCCATCTTTTGTCGTTTGATTAAAAGTTCCACATCGGGTGAATCACATTTTTCAATTTTGATTGGTGTGGAAGTACTCCTCTTGAGTTTTCCTTTAGAAACAGTGGTAGACGAACAAGATAGTGGCGTACCCTGGTCTTCCCGAGTTACGAGAGTGGAGGTGTCAGTTGTTGACATCGGGTTATGACCGTAACTGTAAACTTTGTGAATATGTTCTCCATAGTGAGTCGGGGACAATCGGACAGCTGTAGAACCAGTATGGTCCTTCGGCTGCTTTTGAGTTATGACATGGACTTTATGACAGGAGTAGTCCAGGGGTCGGTCCGGGGTCATGGTAGGGGGTATACTGAATTGCTCTATATGCTGTCTATTGAGTGGATCTTTGTTAATTTGTAATCTGCCCGGTGACATATCCAATTTGTCTACATGACCACTGGATCTTTTTGCTTCGACATGTATGTTCAATGGGGAGCCACATGGTTTGTTATCATGTGATCGGACACTGAATTTGTCATTATGCAAGTTAACTGGTGAAGCATGGGGCTGGCTGATTGGAGATGTGGTGAGGCTATTAGTGTGAAAGATAAGAGGAGTGTGTTGTTCTTTCGGTGAGCCTCTCACTTCGCTTGACTTCATGTGAATTCTTGGAACTGCATAGCGTTGATCAAAACCTTGCCTAAAGGCGGGATTCTGCAGGGCTACACTGTTAATCATAGAGATGTCACCATTAACAGGCTGATAGATCAGGCGATGTTCCTGTAGGTTATTGAAAGCATGACCAGGGAAGGCAGGGGCACCTTCTCCATGCATCCTCTCCATGTTTTTGCACACTGCTGCACCCTCCATCCTCACATTTGCCTCAGGGTAATAAAACCCATGGTGCTGTGGAAGATGCCCATATTTGGACATTGGAGAGAGTTCCTGATAAAGCTGTGATGGAATTCTATGTTGTTGTGTTGAGCGCATATGCTCAAATGTGTGAGGATGGGAGGGGAGTAGGCCATGATAGCCATTTGGGGAAGGCTGCAAACACTGGCTCTGTGGAGTTAAAGAGCCAAACAACGTATGAGTTGGGACGCACGGGTAACTACTATAGTTCGACTCAAAGTAGCCAGGCATAGACCTTGCTCTACTTGGTCCTAAGTTCGGGTATTTCTCCCCAGTGGCATCCTTTGGCAACTGCCTTTCTCCATTGTGTTCAAAATGAGCCCCTTTTTGTTGCAAAGATGTCTGTGGCGCAGCTCTCTGAATAGGAGCTAGACGGTTGTAGTGGGCACCAGTGTTCATCCACTCACTCTCATAGACAGCGTTAGGCGCCCTCTGAGTCACATGCTCTACACTATATCTTTGTCCTAAAACACAACTCAGTTCAGAACAGCATGGCCTTTGTCCATAGACTGCCTTGGGGATTGCTAGATGCAGGGAGGTTTTAGGCGACTGGGATGCATTCCTACCTCCTGCGGTTTGATTGATGACAGTTGTTGACGTAGAGGCTAAAGGACTGCTCATATCGGGACTTCTTACGTATTGTGTGGAAACCTGCTTGCTTGGGGTGCTGCACACTGAGGGGGAATGTGAATGGCGTTCCTCTGGGGTGAACGTCTTCTTGTATGGCTGGTAAACACTATGGCTATGTCCCTCAATGCCAGACTGATGACTCACAGCACCCCTGCTTTCCATCAAGCCAGCACTCGAACCGCTCCAGGCGAGAATAAGCCCTGCTTCATCTTTTTCTCTGGGGTCATAAGCAAAGTAGGGCACGGGATACTTTTGACCATGGTGATCGAGGAATCCAGGCATGGCTCCCGTGGACGTCCCTTCAAACAACAGCATTTTACTTTGAGCCGCCGGGTCATTAAGACTCTGTGCCGGTTGGCTTGCCATCATGTGCCGACTTGGCAAACGATATTGCTCCTGTCCTGGGAAACAAAAAACAAACAATGTAATTAGATACTGCTTCTCTTAGTTCTACGTGTATACTTATTTGTCTAATGCAATAAATAACAAAAGGATTCACTTTAAGATGGGAGTGACCGCCATAATGAGCTAATGAAGTAATCATTTAAGATGGGAGTGACTGCTACAATGAGCTAATGTTTAAGTTGAGTCTAAGTTTATAGCAATGCAACTCAACAACTTTCCATGAGCTATGCACGTAGATAATTAGTAGATAATTAGTGGGGTGTCTGCCCTTATATGATATGGTTGGCTTAAGGCATGGAATGCATAGGATTGGTTTAGAGCACGAGGGAGTAATCCACAGAGAGGGGCATAAAAGGTCTATCCTAGTTGAGTCTACTTGGGCAGCTTTTGCAAACTAGCTCAGGCTTTTGGATTGCTTGCTTCAAGTGATAAAAGTCTTTAACTTTGATACTTCGGCTTCTCGACCTCTCTTATTATTATCATAGCGTGACATTGTTTTCTTTATGATCTAAGACATTGTTTATACATGGTCCAGAGCCAACTTATGGTTATCGCCATGTATGGCTATAACATGCATGTCCTACTGAACCCCCTGTTAGGAGTGACGAATCTGGGTAGAGAGAAACGCGACAGCGCAACACAATGTCACGCACTGGTGATGTGTACATTCTCTATTCAGGTGTACTAGTATGTTTGTCTTCTGTGTTTAGAGTTACAACGGATAGGGGCATAAGTAGTAATATGGGTGTCTACTGTATAAACAGGTCTGTGATGTATATGGTCAAGAGTCACGAATGTTGAATAGTAGGGCTGGGCAATAATTCAATGTTATCGTTTATTGTCTTTGAACGGTATTGTATCGTCATGAAATTAAGACATCGACTCATCATGATACCCAGTTTCATAGTATAAATTAATATTATTAATTGACTTATATGACTCGCATTAACATGACTGTCGCATTAACATGAAAGTTTAGAGATCTTTCAGGTGTTTTACTTAGATTATCTCTAGTCTTTGTAATTAAAGTAATTAAAGTAATTAAACAAATGAATTCATCAATTTCACACACACACACCCACATGCGTCATCTGTTTAAGGCCAACCAACCCTTTACCGAAAATCAAGCAACATCAAAAGGACATTGAATGACATCATAGATTAAACATTCAACAGTCAACAGTCAACAGTCAACAAATGGACTTTGAAGGTGGTGGCTTTTACTGTGACATTTGACACCAGATTGATATGTTATGATACAAACAAGGGCGACTAAATAGAGGTAAAATCTGATTAGGCACCGAACCGAGAAGCACACTTTAAAGTTGTGCCAGCCAATTCATTGTCAGACTGCACGCACACACACAGACACACAAGCATCTTTTGTGTAGTTCTGTCAAGACCAGTAAGTTGTAAACAGATAACCAGACAAGGCCATTTAATGGAGCAAATGGTATATCAGCTGCCTTTAACCACATGCCCTGTTAGGAATACACAGACGGTCCTCCACTACTATCAGCACGCCCTTCTGCTGTCTACACATAAACACTGTAAAGAGCTGTGGAATGCCTCAGAACACCAGGACTAAGTAGACACAGAGAGAGAGAGAGAGAGAGAGAGAGAGAGAGAGAGAGAGAGGTCAATTTATTGCTGAACAGGAAACAGGCCTAAGTACTGTTTTTAAAAGTCTTAGGCTATCAATTTCCATTGTAGGCCTACTCACACATTGTGAAACATGGTCAAACAGCTAAAAGAATACCTTATATACACCATTACCTTGGGAATAGACAAATAAGACTAATTTAGTAGGCCTACGTTTAACTAGGCTTATTAGAATTACGAAATGCTGCAAAGTGATCTCAGGAAAGTAAAGAAATAACTCGCACTTGCAAATCACCGTGAAATGAAAGCTACCACCCCCTTTCAAGAACATTCGGTTTTGCACACATTATGTGAGTAAAAACAAGTGTGAAAGTGAAAAACATGTGTCATATTTGACGAATCAATCGTAATTTCTACACCCTGACTCAAATATCCGGGGTCATCATCAGGCACAGTCGGTGTGCGCTAATCATAACGCGCCGGATTTTTGCACCCAAAAAAACATCGTGGTTAAGATCAACCCCACAGCGTTTGGGCACTGCGGTCCCGCAGTATACGCTCCTACACGCCACACTGGGTACGACTTCAACATCGAATTATTAAAAACCATCACAGATGTAGGCTTACTTCGGGACATGTTGACCAAGAATACGGTGGAGTTGGCTGAAAACAATTCGATTTGATTTATGGGATTTTGTAAAATATCCCAATACAGGCGCGCCTCTCCGTAGTGTTTGGGCTAAAGGTCACGTTTAGCTGCTCACGTGCTTTTTCCTGTCAACTTTGGGGGAACACAGTTTCGGTGCAACGTGCATTTAACTGACAAACACATCATTGAAAATAGAATATGTCTTACCTCTCGTGTTAAAACTACACTACATCTCCTCAGTCTCTCCATGAAACGAAACTTCACAGGACCGTTGTTGGGAGTTTTTTGACGACCGCGAGGTTTTTACGCGTTTATGTAATCCAATTCACTTCAATGAGCACACTTCAACTCTGCGCCAACTCGCTTGCGCGATACGTCTTCGCTTGCCCCCGAATTCACTTTGATTTCGCGCTGATCAACCAAGTTGAGAAAGAGCGAAAGACAGAGAAGAGGATTGGCTTTGATCAATGGGCGGAGTTAATGGATTCACAGGAACCCCGCGTTTTATTCCTTAGACATCATGACTAAACAGCATTTATTTGGCAAACCCAGTGAATATGCCTGCAGCCTTGATCGAGTAGGCCTATCAAAAGAGTAACATTTTATTCAGTCAATGAACAAACTGCGGTCAGAGATCCTAATCCGAGAGTGAGCGACCGCATGTCACTCTGGTCCGCTGCTGCTTTGAACTTTTCTTGTTGCGGTGTGCTGTCTTCCTCTCGCCCTATGTTATTATTATTTTATTTGTTTGCTGTTTTATTTTATTTTTTTAACTGACAATGTATCCATCCAATTTCTCAGTTAATTACATTTATAGGAGTGATTATGGTGGAGAGATGGAGTATATATGTCTGGCGGAAAAGGCAAAATAGTCAGATTTTCTGTTTTAGTAGTTTGTGGGATTGCTACAAATTAGGTTGGGCGATGTCTAGACCCGCTGTTAGTCTCATCAGTCCCTATGGCCTCTTAGGCAAAAGGATGCTTGCTCAGGGATGTTTAGCCATCTCCCTTAAGAGAACTCTCATGTCTCTGCATTTCTAGTTGCCATGGCATCTCACCTTAAGACCCATCAACACATGGCATCCTGGGGGTAATGGATGTGGCATATGCTCACAGCAACCATTAAAGAGGGAAAGAAAAGAATGAAAATCTATATCTTGAAGAATTGTCTCCATAGTCTTGTAAAAGAGATAACGATTAGATAAACAAAAAAACATACATTTCCCATACATTGTATTACAAGGAGGCCTAATAAAATACATACATTTGACATTACCTTAGAGCTTAAATCTAAATGAGCTTGAAGTCACATGCATGCAGCATTGACTTATATCGTAGCCTGCCTATAATATCATATATCATATTGTATTACCAACATTCAATTGTTGATAAACTTGCTGATAGATATAATTTAAAAAAAGTGAACGTACACACATGCAGAGAAATGTGCCAGCTATTTAAACAATATTCACTGAGTAAATTGCTCTAGGCATCCTATTAATTCTTGACACCTGACATATTTGTACCTGCATAGTACATTATAACCAATGAGAACCAAGATAGAAATTTGGTTGATTATGAGTGAGATTGGCCTGGAGCCTGGAATCAAGGTTACTTATGAGTAGTTTCCAATATTGACTTAGTGTGCTCATACCGGGTAAAGGCTAGCAGTTATTAGTTCATAGTTCAAACAACATAGTTGAGAAGGTTTTCTGGTTAGCCTCACAGCTCTTCAAAGAAACCTGTTCTAAGCAGACGCTTGTAATTTAAATGAATCATCCCCGTCCTATGTTTTTGTTCATTTTAATGTTCATTTTAAAGTCAGAGCGAGATAGCGAGAGAGAGAGAAAAAAGCTCTTGAATATAATAACTTCCACCTCATCCCAAGGGAATGGCTGAACTGTTTACCACCTGAGAAGGAGCCAGAGGTAATCAGGTGTGTTCAGGTGAGTCGGGGAGCAGCGAGGGCTGATCTCTCAGGATGTACTTTCTGATGAAACACCGCTGCGGGCTCCCAGAGGCTATGGCGAGTGACATGATGAGCAAAAGCTGTTTGCGTTACATCAGACACCGCTCACATCTGTGAACCCAGACCTGTAAACAAATATTGACACACACACACACACACACACACACAGGAACACATGCACAACCATATGCGTTCATCATCTTTTGTTTTTAGTTTTTATTAGAACTGGATGGAAGAAAAATAAAAGCTTATTGGATAAATTAAGTTAAAATCAACCATTTCCATTGGGTTCAGACTTTCTTTATCCAAATCAACAAGCCCATATGTTCTACAAACAACCGGGTTTATCACTACTTTCATTTTTGACACATTTTGGAATGGTGGAATAATAGTTATTTTGTTTTGGTAGGAAATAGTAAATTAAAAAAATCATATTTGAGCAGTGAAATGCACATTCCCTCCCTTAGCACAAGTGGCACAGAGCCAAGCAGAACATCATGTGTTACACCTTCAAACTGCCATGTTCCTCCACATCATCAACAAGGCCATGATGTCAAAATAAAACATTAAACAGAAGCACGCAACAGCCAATGGCAGCCAGACAGGTCAAGAGCTCAGGGGACAAGATCCATGGTTATTTGCATTCCAAATAACTCTGCTCGTCACTGTGCACTGGAAACGTGTTAGCACAGTGCCAACCAACGTGACCGAGTCTTTGTCTTCAGATAAAAAAATAACTGAAAACCGGACGAGCTGTTGAACCGCTATGTCAACTATGCTGTCAAAAGTCCCTTCCGAGAAGCCTGTTTCTGCAGCAGAAACTATGGACAGAACATACCATAACCAACCCTTTAGACACTGCAATATTTATATTCCAAATCATGTTATTCACCGAACTAAATATGAGCTGCAAAACCATAGCTGTGATTGGAGCCGGCTTTAAATGAACCCAGATTATTTACAGAGAACAGGAGCAACGTCATGTATAAATAATACACTTTTATACTCTAAGACATGTTCATTCACTCTTACAAAAAAAAGACGTACTCAAGCCAAGAGACCAGAATCAGCTCAGATCATCACATATTTATTAGATATCGCCCTTTGGAGTCCACAGAGCATAGTTTTGTGACGTTCATGTGGGGTGAGATAGCTCAGACTTCTGAAGATGCTGTTTCACAACATTTATAATCATTGACAACTCTGCCATGGCCCCTTTACCTGCAATAAAAGAAACATATCAAACAATTACACAATCGCATGACAATAAATAGCATCTGGTCAACAGGATATGACTGTCTCGGGACAGTCAAATTATATATATATTTTTTTGACCAAGCGTGAACCCTGCCTCCTCACTAGAAGTGTGACCTTTATCACTCCTCACTAGTGAACCCCCGACAGGAGTCAAGGCCCTACAAAGACAATGACAGGTGGTGACAGTGGATAACTCTCACTAGAGAGTGACTTATGGTCTGAGACTAACCAATCGTTGACATCCACTTCTGGTATCAAACGAGGGAGCCTATACTTTCGTTGCGCGGTAACGGTAGCGCTTATGCTGGATTATTTGTACAAAACAGGGTATTATACCCACACTGCCTCCTGCATGGCAGTAGGGAAATTCTGATGTGATGTACGACGCTGATTTCAACGTATCACATCACATGATTGCAACACTCCTATTTATGGCTATGACTCCATGGCTTCAGTGGAAAGGAAACTCGTGGTTCCCGACAAGTGTTGCAAGGCACATCGGTGTGCCGTGAGGCACGGCTAGGTGTGCCGTGAAGTTTACTGTAATTCAGTACGCATTCCTGGCACAGGTTACAGCAACGACAGTGAGCTAGTGAAAGATGTATTCAAAATAGTTGTTTACAACATAACTACGATTTACAATTTACTATTTATGATTTGCTTCAATATTGATTAATTATTCCACACAATGCAATGTCTTGCTTCATTTCAATACATATTTTTGGACAAATAATGAAACTGCCCGTCTGATTCTATGGGTGTGTATCCATGTGAATCTGCTGTGCGTGAACATATAGTAACAATATGTGCCTTAGCCCCAAAAAGGTTGAGAACCACTGCTGTACTCTACAGTGCAGTCTCAATGCTCTGAAGAGATTTTGGGGGTTTACGGGCTGAAGAGGAACAACAATAGCATGTGGGGGATTACGGGGTCAGCCCTATGTTCCCACAGCCCTATGGTCCCACATTTCTAAGTAATCATACTGTAGGAGGAATCTCTGTAGGCCTACTGTATTTGTTCAGTTGACTTCACACTTGGCGGGCTGTTTGCATGGGACCCGAAGAAGTCCAGTGTATGATTTTGTGCAAATTAGACACAGTACACGTTCAACAATAAAACTCCACGGTTTCCAGGGATCAAGCTTCCATGAATAGCAGCCATTTTAATCTGTGGTGATAAAAGTGTGAAAATTGTACCTTCACTCTGTCCTCCTACCTGGGTGTGTATGTGCATAGGGCTGTGGGAACATAGAGCTGTGGGAACATAGACACGCTCCCAGGATTACATGCTAGATCCTGAGCACATCCGCGTTACAAGTTTACCCTACCAATACTTTCTTGTTGACTTTGAAGCCAAGACCCCTGAACAAGTTGTCTTTGTTGAGGGGTCAACAAACAAGTGATTGCTGCAAAACGCCACCTGCTATGGGGAAACAAAATCAAAAAATCGGACTGCTGGTTAACAAGAAAAATAACTCAATCAGGCTGGTGGATTTGTTTTACCATTGTTCAGAGGGGCAATACTTCCTTGTCTTATCTCAAGAGGATGTTAACAAGTGATAGGTGATTGTAGTCTTTGACCCTGCTACATGCCACTAAAGTGGCTGTTCTGGGCTCCTCCAACATCAGGCAGATGACGATTAAACCGGTTTATTTCACAGTTTGAGAATGGTTCAAGCAGGCAGAGCAGGTGGTACGTGCTGACATGCTAGCGCTCCTGACATGCTAGTGCTGGTGGCTGGTTTAACCTGTGGGCTTTGATTGGCCAATGCCCCACAGGCTGCTTAAACCAGCCACCAACAACACTCCACAGTGGTATTATACACATTAACAATATATTCTAATACACTTATACTATTCTAATAATGATACGTCTGTTTGTATTTCTATTTTGTGTGTCTATGCGCTCTTCAGTATGAAAGTGTTCCTTTCTCTGAGAGTTATGGTATGGGAGGTCAGCTGGTGTTCGTCTATAGTTAGGCTTTGAATGGAATACATTATATAGAATACAGTGAAAAACATGTCTTAAGTTTCAGTGTCCTGGCATTCTTACATGTGGTGCTCATCGGACCTGATTTCATGAGGTTTTGAGGTCTTGAGAGTCTGGCTGTATCCAAATTTGTATTAAAATCGCTTGAACTGCAAATCGACTTCTTGGTCTGAGTCTTCAACTTCATCCAAACTGAGCAGAATAATCCCCTTGTGTCATTATGGCACATGCACAAAAGATTGCTCCCCAACAACTATTGATAACTTGCATTAAGTCAACCATGTGGATAAGGCTATGGTGGATGAACTGCACCTACCAGACACTGGTAGATTATATAAATTAAATAATCTAAAGACAGATCAAGGAGCATTAGTGGTAAAAGGACATGTTATAATGGGTGGTTAGACTCTACAGACAATATTAAATTACCTTGTATGTCACTGCAAAACATCTTGAGTCTCTACAGACAATAGAACATGTGTGGACATGCCCCTATGCACCAGGAAATGATGGTATAAATTATATCGCCCCATACAATACCCACCTGTCCTGTTACACCAATATCCGGCCACCATAACTGAAAGGGGAATATTCCGCTCAAAAGATTTGCACTTCAAGGGGTTTAATACGATATTGGGTACAGCCAGACTCTCAAGACGGGACAGTAAGACTGAACACTGTCCTATCGTACACGAGGTTAATTTATACGTGAAAACATATGAACGTCATACAGTGGCGATCTATGTTACTGCCACGTCTAATGAGTACCGTTAGGTC
Source organism: Trachyrincus scabrus (assembly GCA_900303215.1). Taxonomy (NCBI): domain Eukaryota; kingdom Metazoa; phylum Chordata; class Actinopteri; order Gadiformes; family Macrouridae; genus Trachyrincus; species Trachyrincus scabrus. The sequence continues at coordinate 20,788 of OMNO01080080.1, forward strand.
AGAATGTAATTATACTGAACCATAATACATGATTTCCGCTAGTGCTTTGCATTCTCTTAATGTATCCACATGGCGAAATGTAATTATACTGCACCCTAATACATGATTTCCGCTAGTCCTTCGAATTCTCTTAATTTATCCACATGGCGAAATGTAATTATACTCCTACAAATGATCTTAATGTATACCACATGGTAAACCCTAATCATAGCAAGGACATTATCTGTCAGTAGCTGACATCTTATACCACAACATATAGAGAAAGGAACACTTTCAGAAAGGAATACAGTATAAACAGATATGATTATTGTAATGGAATTAAGTATTTAAAATTGAATTTACGGTCCGCACTGTTATCAAAGTAGGATGTTATCAAAAAACAGATTTCAAGATTAGTGAACGGAAGGTAGGCAAACAACAACACATTACCACTGCCGCTAAGAGCACAAACTCCACCCTAAGGAGCTGTGATAGCATCTAACGCGATCCAACATGAGCTGCGTTAGCTAGTCTTACCATAGCGTGGCGAGTAAGTGCAATAAGATAATGGTTGGATTTGCAATTCGGTATTCCAAAATAAGGTTTTGAAAACAAGTTGTGTATGTGTAAATATACGATAATCATTCATACTATTTCTCAGTGAGATCTTGTGGGTTTCTACTTTGCAGACATAGGCCTATATAACCCGTAATATCAGAGACATCTCTTTTAGAACGTTGTCTTAACATGGTCAGAGAGAAATTCAACAATAACCAGATGTCTCATTAAAAAGGAAATGTTGAACAAACGGAAGTTGTGACCAGGAAATCATTCATGTACACAGAGGAAAACAGGAGGTGTATTTACTACAGGCGTCATAAAACCCCACGAGGCGACTGCCTTTGGGACCACCACCTTTCTGCTTGTGTAATTATGGAGATGGGACTCCTGTGATAGTGCAAAGAAAAACATATAGGATCATTTACAAATTACAAATGTTTAATTTATGGATTTTTTTTTGCAATTACCTTGGCTTAATAAATAACGGGAATTTCACTTCACGTCTTTTCATTGTATACACACGTCCCTGCTTCTCATGACTGATGTTGTCCTTCTAATGAATGTGTCGACCTTCGTTTTTGATTAGTTATTTAATTCTGTTAATATGTTACGCTGTCTTATTTGTTTCCTTTACAAATGCAGGAAGTAAAACCAGGCAGTTCAGTGTCGAACTTGAGGATGCGTATCATTGCGCAACTTCTGTTGTGGGCAAACCTGCAGACACTAACATTGTCTATTATTGTTAGGCAACCTGATGGAAATAATCCAATACTCCACTTCCTCCCTCTTAATTATAAAATTAAGAGTAAAACTGTCATGCATAAACCTTGTAATCTGCCCAGCAATTCGACAAAGGAGAAGTACAGAGATAAGAACATGTTGCACAGTCAAACACACTGAGCTGGAATGCGTGGACGGCAACCTCCGAACAACCACGGTGGTCCACGATGACAATTGAGAAACTGCATGGAAAAAACTTAGGAATGTATCTGTCCTGGGTGAGATAAGAACTGAATATAAGCCTTGCTTCATGAACTAACTCAGGGTTATTCAATAAACCTTCCATTCTGATGAATCCTCTGAGCCCGAGTATTACTTTAAAATAATCCTAAAACAGTACAAATAGCTAACTAGCGGGCAAAAACAATAGGTTCTAACGTTAAAATGAAATTACTAATCGGAAAATGAAGGTCGACACATTCATTAGAAGGACAATATCAGTCATGAGAAGCAGGGCCGTGTGTTTACAATGAGTCTAACGTGGAGTTTGATGTTGAATGGGCTTCTATTGGACAGGGGGGGTTTGCTCACACGGTTATCAAATATCTAAATATTGAAGCAAGCAACCTAAAAACTGTCAGGGGTGCACACAAAAGCCCGGGTAGGTGTGAAAATGACCCCAGAAATGTTTTAAAGTGAAATTCCCCTTTAAGCTGACAGCAGAAGGACCACTCGGATTGTGGATTGTCCTCGTGGAGGACTTTGGTTGGAGTGTGGTTGGCCGCTGTCACTTCCAGAATATCCCATTTTAAAACATAAGTAGTCTCCTGCCATGAAATTCTGTTTCATGTTCCAGCCGGAGTCAGAAACCACCACAGGCACCTTAGTAACAGTATCATAGACAGCAGATGCGCTCACAGACTGCCACGGTATTTACATTCAGACCCAGGACCACGTCCTGTACGGCCTTTCCACTCCACCACAAAACCGCTATCCAATGCGTGCACATTTCACATCCTATTATTGGAAAACCCCGAGTCTAATATCCTCCACTAGTGAATCTCAAAGGGCCTTCAGCAAGCGTTTATGGCACATCTCCATGATGGAGATATTCATCATAAAGCCTTGCCTTTCTCCCAGCAACCAATAGCGTTGCAAAGCGACAACAGCAGCAGGGCAGCCTGGAATACAACAAACTGTAAAGCTTCAATCTCTTGAAATCCGCAGCTTAGCATGTGAAAGGTGCGTTGCTAATTTTCTCAGGAAGGAATACAGTGAGAGAGCAGTTGAGGCACGAAGCAGCCTCTTGTACAACCACGGAGGTTGGAAATGAAAGCGCCTCAAGTCCCAGGCGCTACATGACAAAGTGTTTAGCAGACTGACAGCGTGTGGACGAGAAGGCAGAGAGAGAGAGAGAGAGAGAGAGAGGGAGAGAGAGGGAGAGGGGGAGAGAGAGAGAGAGGGAGCCTCCTGGCTCAGGGCTAGCGGCTGGGCTCCCGAGCCGGCTTCATAAAAGTAGCCGTGGGGCCTCTACTGGTTTTTTCAGGCTCTCTCTGTGATGTCTGAATGTGAACTCAAACAAGCCTTCATTATATGGACACAACCCTGGAGCCCCTTGGTACTGGGAAAGAGAGAGAGAGAGAGAGAGAGAGAGAGAGAGAGCGAGAGAGAGAGATCCTTCTACTGGTGGACGCAGGCTTATCTTCCCTTCTGCTGTACATCTCTCATTCTTCTGATCCCTTTCTCCACACTCCACTCAGCCTCTAATCCCTCATCTCTCTCTCTCTCTCTCTCTCTCTCTCTCTCTCTCTCTCGCTCTCTCTCTCTTTACTCCTC
>OMNO01080081.1:0-11976 GCA_900303215.1 Trachyrincus scabrus
TTAGAAAACAGCGGCAAAGCAGAGTCCTTTTAATGCTACTTAGGAGCATTTAGAGTACAGGCACGCGCAATTCTTGAGGGTATTTGGAAGCCAGGAATGTCGTCTGGAAGAAATACAGCTTTGAGCACAGCTAGAGAAGGACCCGGGAGAGCAGAGGACACAGCCATTCTTGAGACATTTGATTATTTGCCTTTTGTTGCCTATTATTCCACCCTCCCCCCCATCTCATCATCACTTGCTATACGCTTTGATCACATCAGAATGAATGTGAGTGATTGGCCTCTCAACTATGGCTGATTACAGTTTAACAGCTTGCTCTTTTGTTCTCTGCAGGAGTATTAATGCTGGGACTCTGGGGCCAGCGGTGCAGCTGTGTCCTCAGGCCGGTCAGGAGGGGGTCTCGTCTCGGCTCCATCAAGTCAGGAACCAGACTTTTCACTTTTCTGTTTTTTTTCTTTCTTCCTTGTTTTCTTTCTGTATGTGTGCGGACGTTCTCTCCTCCTGACGCTAGACCAGAGTGTTCTGGAAACTTCTCAAAGGCAGGTTGGTCCCCTCCCCCCAGGGGATTTTTAAAGGACAGGTTTATAAAGGAAGATTTAAGTTAAATTAAGTAAAAATATAGCTATATTGAGAGAATGGGAGATTATGACAAAGACACTGCCTTCCTGGGACAATCCGGCCCGTACTTCTGGGTGGCTTTCTTTCTGCTCAACACTGTGTTCATCTCCACCGGGTTCACCGGCCTCTACATTGTCTTCGTGGGGGCTGTGCCTCCGCACCATTGTCTGATTCCCCACCAGGCCAACCTGACCGCCGAATGGCGGGGAGTCATAGTTCCCATGGAGAAGGCGGCAAACGGCGAGGAGCGGCTGAGCCGGTGCAGCCGATACAGACTGGACGTGGTCAGCAACTTGTCTGCCCTGGGCTACGTCCCCGGCAGGGACATCAACCTCACCGACGTGGGGCTGGAGGGCTGTGTGGACGGCTGGAGCTACAGCCAAGACATCTTCCAGTCCACCATCGTCACAGAGGTAAGGGAGGCGCACGTGTGTGTGTCTGTGTGTGTGTGTGTGTGTGTGTGTGTGTGTGTGTGCGTGTTTGTGTATTAGTTTTGTTGAAATTACAGATCTTTTTTTAAACATATGAAATGTGTGCACAAAAGTGTGCACACTTTGCACAGAAATGTGACAAAGACCTGCGAGTATGGATGCTTGATTCTGTGTATTATTACACAGTATAATGAATAAGTGCAAAAATAAGTGTGTCTGTGTGTGCATATGTGTGTGTATGTATTTGTTACAAATGGGAAACCTATTATAATGTTTGCAGTATGTGTAAACGATGAAGGGGATTTCATTAGTCATAATAATGAACTAAACGTCTCTTATTCTCTAACAGTGGGACCTTGTGTGTGGTAATTCATGGAAAGTTCCCTTTGCATCGTCAACGCTCTTTATGGGCTTTCTGATTGGCTCCCTCGTATCAGGCCAGCTTTCTGACAGGTATTTCAACTTTCTCTATTGAATATTCATTTAAGCTTTTAAAAAAAGGATGTGCTGGAATGTTGGAGTTCCTTTGTCTAGTAGAGTTAGAAGAGTTTGGGAAAGGTTAAAGGTTAAGGAAAAGGCATTGCTCATTAGAAAAACAATAGCCTCATCTACTGGTTATGGTGTGTTGGTGTATTAAGATCAGTAGCTACCCAGCAGCATATGTAAATGAGGCCCACTGCCTTTCCTTACGGTCTCCTTCTCATTCTGCTCCTGCTAGTATCACAATCAACAGTATGGTGGAGCACATTCACATGGATGTTAATTGGTAAATTGGTAAATAACCGTAGATTGATATAGAATTGACAGGAAAATAGACACAGAGATATTATATTTCAAGTTATTCCAATGCATTGTAAAACTTAACAATACAATTTTCGTAATATGATTTCATTTCCAGGTTTGGGAGGAAGAAGGTCCTTTTCGTTTCTCTTGCAGCTCAGTTTGTATTTGTTTTCCTTCAGTCCTTCTCCAATTCATGGATACTGTTCTGCATCACCTTCCTCTTCATTGGAGCCGCCCAGATAGCACTGTATATATCTGCCTTTGTACTAGGTATGAATATATTTATGAGTCCAACTTTGCCTGGATATACAAAATAAATCAGTGTATTGTTTTCTACACCACACCCAAAATGAAAGATTTTCTATGTAAGCCTATGACCTTATTTATATTGAGGCATATGTTATATATGTATCCTGTTAGCCATTTTATTCTAGATATGTATTTTTAGCCTGAATGAATGCTGACACCGGCACCATGATGAATTCTTGTGCATTTGTGCTTTGGCTAATAACATCTGTGATTGTGATCTGTCACAGGAACAGAGGTGTTGAGTAAGTCAATGCGTGTTCTTTTCACAACACTGGGGACGTTTCTCTTCTACTGCATCGGCTACATGCTGCTACCCTGGCTGGCGTACTGCTTCAGAAACTGGAGGACACTGCTGGCGGTCATCTCCTCCTTCTCAGTGGCCTACATTCCCTTGTGGGGGTACGTTGCAAAAAAATAATAATAATTTGGCTAAGATAAGTTCAGCTAAGATCTAAGCTAAACTAAACTTAATTAAGGTAAGATGGTACTTAAGCTTTGTAAACTAAAACACAGTCGGGAGAAATGTGTAGTGAAATACTTTGATTAGATCTTGCCTCATTCTAGAAACGTAACATTCTTCACATTTCAATTGAATTCTGTATGTAAGTACAGTTATTTCGTTCTGAGATCACAGTACTAAATCCACACAAACACATTAATTGTACTGTGTCCTCCATGATGTTGTGTAATATCCAAATGCTAACTGGAGTGAAAACATACAGTATATATATTTGGACAGGTTCATTTCAGAGTCTCCAAGATGGCTCCTCTCTCAGGGGAGATTGGAGGAGGCAGAGGCCATACTGAGACAAGCTGCCAAGAAGAACAACGTGGAGGCTCCAGAGGTCATCTTTAAAGAGTCTGGGGTGAGATTAAAACACATATTGCTTAATGCTATGTTTAATGCATGGCATGTAAACATGGGATATTTCAACATCATTACATACATGCATTAACTTCTTGAATTGTTTGGAAAATCTCATGTTTTACTATAGCTTGGCTGTCTAATCTCATGCCATTGTATGCATTGTATGGGTTAAACTGTGTCACTTCCTGTTAATATGATATAAGTTTATTTGCTATAGTAATATAACAAAAAGCAACTATGAATATGTAAAATGTTTTTATTAACACGTAGATCATAATTGTCCTTTCCCCTTGGTTTTCAGTTGGCAGATGGGCAGAAAATAAAGAAATACACAATTGTTGACGTGCTGAAATCTAGAAAACTAAGACTCATCACACTCTTGAGTCTAACTTTATGGTATGTGCATACTTAAATGTGCCTCTTTTATTAAGATTATTAACTTCTTAACATCTTAAAAGCGTGTTAATTCAAGCGTGCATAATTGACGTGCTGGTGTCATGAAATCACATAAAGTAATATTGTCTTGTCTTTCTTTCTTTTTCTTTAAGGATGTCTGTTAACATTGGTTACTTTGGACTGTCTCTGAACACTTCCAACCTGAGTGGTGACCCTTACATGAACTGCTTCCTGTCAGCCTGTAGCGAGGTTCCTGCCCATGTCATGTCCACTCTGCTTCTGAGGAAATGTCCAAGAAGAGCACTTCTTTCCTCTTTCCTTATAATCGGTGGAGGATTTCTACTCCTCATCCAGTTCATCCCTGAGTGTAAGATTGCCAATACAATGTTTGCAAAGAACATTTTCACAAAATACATAAAATACATGCATCACTCAGGTATTACGATCTATAAGAAACAATACAATAAACTTTAATTATCCGTAAAAGTTAAACTAGATGCCACCACATAGACATTTGACTTAGACAACAAGCATGACCGGTGGGAGGCAAACACACATATTTCTGAGCAGGTACAGAACAAGGGAGTGCACAGCCCTTACAACAACAGTGCTGTACTCCTGTCCTGATTAAATACATCAGGTAATAGTTCAATTGACATCAGCACAAAGAAACCATAAAAAAAAAGCCATTCTTGGTTTTATGTTCATTGTACTGCCAAGCATGCAGTGAACTGCACATTGTGTGCTTGGCAGTACAATGATTTACCAATTGTATCTATTAGATTTGATTTAAGATTTAGATTTAAATTGTATCTATTAGATTAGATACAATTGGAATCTAAAAATAATAAATACATTTAAAAAAATTATCATTTGAAATAAAAACTGCAAATAAAAAATAATTGTTTTACAGCTAGCTAAATTGGTGTTTAAGAATTGAATCGTTATTTAATCATTATTTAATCGGAAATTGTCAGTATTGTGCTGTTTAAAAGGCTAACACTGAGCTCCCCCATACAGCTCTCCAGGGTTTGACTTTGGCCATGGTTCTGACTGGGAAGTTTGGTTTCACCATGGCCTTCAGCGTGGTCTACATCTACACGGCGGAGATATACCCTACGGTTCTCAGGAACATCGGCATCGGAATGTGTTCCTCTGCGGCCCGCATCGGAAGCATCACCGCTCCATATGTCATATATTTAGGTAAGGATATTCCCAAACCAACATTCCTAAGACTATATTATGTTTTTGGTGAATGGAGACGCTTGAAACACAGCAGGAATTTGCCAGTTACCTTATGATTAATGTAACAATGTATGTTACCCCCGTCAGACTGTTTACTGTGACACTTTGAAGCAACATTTTGTAATGTTGCTGAACTCACTAATGAGTTAACTATTAAATTATTGTTTGTGGTGATTTACTAGAGTAAAATACCTATTGAAACAATTAACACTATTATTTAGACCCATTTTATTAGCCCAACTTAAAACAAACCATTTGATAAGCAATTCCTTAACTATTGAGGCAGTACCTCCATGGCCTCCACTGGGTAGCATTCTGAGGTCCACCAGTGGGCCCCAGCCAGGGACCATAGTTAGTACAGTGAACATTGTATAATGATTGTCAACTTCCATTAGGATAAGATAAAATAAAATAACTTTATGAATCCAAGGTGGGAAATTAATATAACTAGATGGATGGCTACAATTTATAGTATTACAGAGAAGAGCCTTGTTCCTTTCAATCTTGGTAATAATCAAAGTTTATTGTAATTGTGCTTCACAGGCACCTACAACAAGTTTCTGCCCTATATTCTGATGGGAAGCATTACAGTTGGCTCTGCTGTGGTTAATCTCTTCCTCCCGGAAACCCTCAACAAACACCTACCAGAGACTGTGGAGGAGATGCAGGAATGTCAAGGGTAGGTTGTTAATAAAAATGTGACATGATAAACTAAGAATGTTATCGCTTCCATCTAGATGAATAATGGTGATGTCAGTTCAACCTGGGAGTGCACGTTCTCAGTTACAGTTCACACTAAATCACCCCTGGTTTATTGAAAGCCACTGATTCATCGCAATGCTGACATACATTACTGACTGATAAGAGTTTGGTTAGAGTTTGGCATGCTTGAATTGCTATCACATGCTGTCTATAGCATATCATGGTATATAACACTACAGTATATAACACTCTATAATATAATATAATGAATATAAGCGATTTATGCCAGTCTGCATGCTGCCTGTTTTTAATGAACTCTGTCCTCAACAGATTGTGCAGGAGAACAGGAAACAAATCAGAAGCCTGGGAAAGAAAGTACGACACATCTTTACTACACTGAGTGAGAGAGAGAGAGAGAGAGAGAGAGAGCGAGAGAGAGAGAGAGAGAGAGAGGGAGAGAGAAAGAGAGAGAGAGGGAGAGAGAGAGAGAGAGGGAGAGAGAGAGAGAGAGAGATTCCAGCTATATAGTCGTCTTTTTGAATGGGGACTGTGGACCAGATTGCTGTGTTTTTTGTTTTTTGTGTTTTTTGTCCAAGCATTTGTACAGTGTGACCACCGTTACAAACTTGGTAATGCTAAGGTAGCATTATACATATACATACATACATACATAATGCTACCTTGGTAAATGAGTAACGTTACAAGAGAAGGTGAGCATGTGAGGCAAAGGTTAAAAAAGGAAAGGAATCTTATCTGGATGAAAGTGAAGTTAGAAACAACAAAATCCATGCAATTATTTTATAGACCATAATGGACCGCCCCAGAAACATCTGCATTAGAACAGCAGATCAGAATACATTCTCCAGTTACCATGCAACCAGTCTTTACTTTAATATAACAACAATGGATGAGAGCAACCAAACACTAAAATCACACACATAGAATGCAATAAACAAGGACTATGCAATTACTGTTCAGGAAAAGTTCCAAATAGTGCCAAATTACCTCACCTGATCTCAACAATTTGAGCCAATCAGAAAAATGTAATTGTCCCTTGTTTGATTTTTTGTTACGGTCCTGAACATGAACATGAACTTTTTTTCATGACTATATTATATTATATTGTCATTTTCGACTTCAATTATATTGATCTGTCCAGTTGGTATGCTTTAGCCTTGTGCCTATACCTTATGAGTGATGATGAAAATTGTGTATGCAATAAATATCATACATTTATATGGGATTAACTTTGACATTGTCTTTGTACAAAGAAAAAAGTATCATTAACAGTCTTTTATTTACAACATTACTATATAGTGTTCAGTGTACAAGAAAATATGTTACTTATAATGCATTTAATGCAGTTCTATGGCATGGTAAGACAACTATAAAGCAGAATTTTCAAAGGTTGTGCTAACTTCCAAGTACAGTATGCCCTAATGTGCTACTGAATAGCCTCTTTCACACATAGTTCCCAGTAAATTACTAGGATAACCTTTCAGGCACCGCGAGTGATTTTCACTGTTCACACTGCAGCTATGTTCTGTAACATTTCCGTCTTGTGCCCTTTCACACATAGCATAGCAATGTTGGAATAGATGGGCCAAGGGACAGCAGATGGGAGTAATGCAACACTTGGATGCTCTCCGCCATAAAACTCAACAGAAGAAGAAATGAGAAGACGGACGGAGAGGAGCTCCCTTATTTCTGAATCTGTACAGTTCCCAGTCATTGTTGAAAAGGGGAGCTTGTTTGCAAACAAAATAATTTATATTGATATTGTTATCGGAATACCCGAAAAGCATCTGCAGCTACTTAAGATAAACAGTGGCGGATTCAATATGTTCGCTCGCTCCACGTGAAAGCGTCTTACATCAGACGGACATAGCTTTTTACGTGCCTCTCCCTGCAATGTTACTGCTTTCATTGGCTGTGTTTCGGAAATGTCATGTCTTGAGGTGGGAAATTGGCGGTACCAATTTTCCGGGATTTCGATCCCTGTTTCCATTCACACACGACCCCATGCAGGGAATGTACCGGAACATTATAATATATAATATAATGAAATGCTTAAATAAATGAATATATATCTAATTATATAATTAAATGCTTACAAAAATGAATAAATAATTAATTACATAATTGAATGCTTAATAAATACATAATTATATAATAAAAGGCTTAAATAAACGAGAAAATAAATAATTATGTCATTTAATGCTTAATCGTGTTACATTTATTTGTGTATTTAATTCTTCATTTATATATATATTCACACATTTCTTAATCTATTTATAATTTATTTATATATACTTTTATTTATCCATAGTGTAACTTGCTGCAACGAAATAAATAAATGTGTCAACTTCATCCATCAAAAGTCAGGCGGCGGGTTAAAGCCTCTGATTGGTCAATGAACATTAGTTGCTGAACTATCTCTGCGAGGATTGTGAATACAGCTTCATTGATTTCTGTTTCATTCAGGGCCGATATCATTACAATACAAGCCCTCAATCTGATCTAAAAAACCATAATAATTGGCATTTGCCTCCATCTATTCAGCTACAGCCAACATATCTACCATTGTAGCACGCAAGATTTCATTAAGGTCCGCACTGGGTGCTGCCATCTTGAATTAGGCAAAAGTAGTAGATTCAAGTTCAACCACCAATCAGAAGCTTTAACCCGCCCCCTGACTTTTGATGGATGAAGTTGACACATTTATTTATTTCACTGCTGCAAGTTACACTACGGATAAATAAAAGTATATGTAAATAAATAAAATTATAAATAGATAAATAAATGTATGAATACATGAATAAGTATAAATGTGATGATAAATATATATATAAATGAATAAATAAATACACAAATAAATGTAACACAATTAAGCATTAAAATGTATTTATTTACTTATTTAAGCATTTAATTATATAATTATATATTTATTAATTTATTTAAGCATTTAATTATATATTTATTTATGTATTTATATATTTAGTTTTGGCCCTTACAACCCTCCATATGTTTGCGAATCCAAAAGTTTTGCTTACTGTTGAGCTGAATCTCGTGGGCGGGACCTATGCTGAAAGATGTAAGACAGGTATCTATTGGCCAGTTTCGATCAAATGGCAGCTTGGCAACATCCACTGTTAGTAAACGAGAGAGGGAGTTTTGAAGTTCATGGAGAAGACAGAAAATCAAAGCGCAGGTATGTTTACACATAACTTCTGTCTTAGTAATAGCAAGAATGTTAAACTGGTGCATGTAGATTGCTTTAGTTTAACGATCTGTGATGTATTGAGTTAAAAAATACATATTTTGTCAGCTTGTAACTGCTAGCTTAGCTCAATTAGCTCCAGTTCAAACATAACATTCTTGCTATTACTAAGACGGAAGTTATGTGTAAACATACCTGCGCACTGTAAAATACTATTGTAACTAGGCTAGGCTCCTGGTGTAAAGTTTATTTTCATTTTGCATGCATGCATTTGCATACACATGTCCATTATTGCTAAATGCAGGCTCGTGCTTATTTACAATGTAATTCCGGTTTATTCATTATCCTTACAGTGTTATTTTATTATACAGCAATACAATAATATGGTGGGACATATATGGTTGGTATTTTATATATATATATACATTTATATAATATAATTTATCTTGTACTGGATAATGTGGAATAAGCCTTTATTTAGGCCCTACATGTCATTCGTAGTTCTTATATCTATATTTCTGTTCCATCCTAGAACCATTTACAGAGCATTCAGTACATTCACAGTTGAAGAGTTGTGTGTTGGCTTGTGGTGGCATTAGAAAATAAATCATCAACTTTACACCAGGAGCCTAGCCTAGTTACAATAGTATTTTACAGTCCACAGGTATGTTTACACATAACTTCCACCTTAGTAATAGCAAGAATTTTATGTTTGAACTGGAGCTAATTGAGCTAAGCTAGCAGCTACAGGCTGACAAAATATTACATATAACAAATAAACACACACTAATACTCACTGTGTCACATTAACATAATAAAATAATGAATGCACATTACTTATCAGTGGTTATTAAAAAAAAATAAACTACGAAATTATGTTGTCAGCAGACGATCACGTGCTATTCAAAAATGGCCGATACAAGTGAATTTTTCGTTCGGACTGGCAAAACGTTTGTCTCAAAGTGTAAAATGCAAAACCACACGCTTAGAATTTAGATCCACAAATGCCTTTTCGATTCACAAATATAAACTGGATTCACAAATGCCTATTCGAAAGTTGTCAATGTTAGGAAGATATTCACAAATGCTTTATTTGTAAATCAATGTAATGTATTCACAGATTTTCTTCTTATTTGTGGAATTTTATCCTATTTGCAGATCCATTTTATATTTGCAAAATATTTGTGAGTTTGCAAATCATTTTTTTGTATTTGAAGGTGTTTTATATTTACAGATTACACATTTACACACGGATCTGTTCACACAAATAATATGGAGACAAATCTACCCCCATAATATGCAATTGGTATATTTACATTGAATGATAGAATTTTGATTGTTTTATTTCAAACATGCAAAATAACAAATTATATATTGTATATTGTATATATTGTATACATTCAGATGAAGATTTATGTATGGATTTGTCGAAGCTATAATTGCGTGCCTACCTCTTAAAATGTCAGAAAGAGGATATGCTAAAGATGTGCATGCTTAATATTGCTTTGTCCGATTGCTGCACTGTCCAATGAGGGGTCCGGGACCGGTATACTTTAGCAATCTGAGTTGCTGTGTAGGCCTACTGTCGATAGAAAGCTGGCTGACTGACAAGAGAGCTGCACGCCCCGAGAGTTGGCAGGCTGGGACCTGGGAACAGGTGAGTCCGGGAATGTATTGGCTATTGCAGATGATAGCCAGCAGATGGCATTAGGGTTAACCACCCTGACACAAATTAGCACAGGGTTGTCAATCAGCTGTCAAGATGCCAAGGACAGCTGCATTTCAATGGAAAGCAAAGGGCCTGTGAGCGCCACAGTTTTTGTAGGACCTATAATGACTTCTTTTTTTTGGCATGCTTTCCAATAATAATAATGATCAGCTTTATTTATATAGCACCTTTCATACACAAGAATGCAGCTCAAAGTGCTATACAATACAGTACAAAAAATTAAAAGTAATAAAAAAATAAAATAAAAAAATCAGCAAAGAAAGCAGGACAGGTAAAATACTAATTGAAAGCAAAATTGAAGAGATAGGTTTTTAACTGGCACTTAAAGATGTTTACTGAGCTTGCTTCCCTGGTTTCTTGAGGTAACCTATTCCACAGTTTAGGGTCATAATTAATAAATGCAGCATCAGCAACTTTCTTTAGGGTTTAGATGGTAACCTGCAGTAAACCAGCAGGACCTGAGTGCTCTTGAGGGCATACAGGTTGTCAGCCAGTCAGTAAGGTAGGCCTGAGTGCTCTTGAGGGTGTACAGGTTGTCAGCCAGTCAGTAAGGTAGGCTGGTCCCTTGATGAGGATCTCATGATCAATCGTGTTGAATGCTGCACTTAAATCCAAGAAGGGAGACCTTATTAGCATCAGTGATCTGAGATCAATAACAATTTTAGTGAGAGTAGTCTCTGTGCTATGATTAGACCTGAAACCTGAATGAAACTTTTCCATAATCCTGTTTTCGTGTAGGAAGTTAATTTGATTATAAACCACCTTTTCGAGTATCTTGCTAATAAATGTTGGCTGTTGGTCTATAATTAGTTGAGAGTCTCTCTATCTAAAATTGATTTCACCAATGGTTTCACAACAGCTGTTTTAAAGCCTGACTCTAGAGATGTGTTGATGGTTGTCAAGACAGAGTTTGCAAAACTGTCAAAGACTCACTTAAAGAATGCAGTGGGGACAGTTCAAGATGAGAGGTGGCTCGAGTCTTGTAAAGTTCTGCTGCACAAATGCTCGTGAATTTATCCATTGTCACATGCTTATTACACTTCTTATTATAAGAGTCACCAGTGTCAATGCCACCCCTAATGGTTGTGATCTTATCACAGCAAACTCCTCACATTTCGAAACAGAGGCTTGTGAGAGAAAGTCGGTAGAAGGGGCAGGATTTAGCAGCTGGTTAATAGTTGAAAACAATAGTCTAGAGTTGCCAGAATTCTCACTAATCATCTTAGAGAAATATGTTCTTACTGCGCATACTGCCTTATTATACTCAGCTATTGCTTCTTTGTAAATGTCACAGTGAACCTGTAATAAACTTTCCGCCAACCTCTACCTTCTCTTAAGCTCTTTAACAGAGTTGTTTAACCATGGAGATGTTTTCTCATGTGACCTCTTTTTGACCCAGAGTGGAGCCCCACTGTTTAGAGCACTAGACATAATATTGTTGTAGTGATGCTTTGTTGCTTAGGTGGCCTATATAGAGTAATGATAAGTACTGTAACCATGCCATGGTGGGAGCATGGATTTAAAGAGCAACGTGCAGGTACATTTTTTTTATTAATTCACATTGTGTGCTCATATAAAGAACATATAAAGGATTATATATATTTTTTTCTGCCAGCAAGTGCTAAAAATAACAAACTAATGTAGTTATAGAGCAGGGGTGTCAAACTCAATCACA
>OMNO01080083.1:3785-13873 GCA_900303215.1 Trachyrincus scabrus
AGGGAAACTGCTATAGCTCAGCCCCCGATTGGGGGCTGAGCCATATTTTAGGCTCGTCGGTGGTTGCGGACCGCTGGAGTAGACGTCCTATCACAGACGGAGGAGCAGTCGGACAAGCGGAGCGCTGCTTGCAGTGGAGAAAGCGGAGATTTACATTTACATTACATACAGAATTTTGACGCGTTGCGTCGCGGCGATGTCTCGCAGATAATACATGAAAAGTATAATTTGCTCAGAGTCCGGAGACAGTTGTGGTTCGGTCCGGATCCGGACCGGAGTCCGGACTTTGAGTACCCCTGGTGTAGGCCATCACACAGCCACCCAAAACTTTTTTTTTTTTAAACAATAAATACATTTATTTAGTGTAGGCCTATTGTGCATGTGTGAAAAATATAAAAGAACAGCAATACTCAACAACACAAGACTGCTGATAAGGTAGTACAAACATCAACAACAACAACAACAAAACATTATAAATCAGTCTCTCTTCTTTCATACTGAGCCAATTTCTGGTTAGACATTTCTACTGTTGTCCACTTGTAAACAGTTCCCTTGTTGAGAATGCATTAACTACAAACTAGGCCTATAGTAAATACTATGGAGACAGCGGCAGCAGTTGTCTCACTGAATTCAGATGGTTCCAGTCCAGAGGCCACCATCTTAATTCTTTATGCTGCTCCTGATTTGAAATGATGTGGTATTGTTCTTGGCCTTCGGTTCACCAGTGGGCCCCAGAAGCGGGGTCCCTCTTCGGAGACCTCTCCACCATCACAGTGCTAGGGTCACATTCCAGCATCTCTCTTATCCAAAGATCATCCATCGCCCCCTTAATGAACTCGTCCAGGCAGATGATGGCTAGAGACAACAAGAGCATGGCGAGACATGATTTGAACTGTCAGTGGCATTGAAGTGAAGTTCCTTTGTGTATAGTGCCACTGCCAGGCCTTTGCGTCTGCTGTAATCTCTACTGAGTGTTTCTGGCACAAACCATACCTTTGGTATTAGGACAAAATCTATAGGGCCTACAAAACAGTGGCAAAATTGCATGATTACTACAAACATAATGCTTCATATTTAGCAGAAGAGAAAAGGCTAATAGCTAATAGAACTGGTGGTGCCTCTGTGGTTTAGAGTCAACTTGTAACTATGGCTGGATTACGACCTAAGGGCCCCTGGGTATGTTGTATGTCAATTTTATGGCAGATTCATAGAGCACTAACCTGTTCAGGAATGTGCACAATTATAGCACAATATCAACAAAGATTATAGGGGCATTAAAAATGGAGTTCTGCATCTGCATCGGGTCTTGACAATTGTCTTTGTAGGCCTGTTGAATATTTCTGCATCCCTCCCCGTTGTTAAACAGCAAACTGTTGTTAAATACACTAGCTAAATTAAGTTAATTGAAGATTAAAATGTGCAGACATAAAAACACTGTCTTTTGCTTACCATTATTGTCTTTGTCCAATCTCAGAAATATCCTGTTGGTACACTCTTCAGCGGTAAGTGGGTTATGCTTGGTCAAGGAATTTGCCAGACTCATCTTATACACTGCCTGGGTTTAAACAGTTGAAATACACAATTGGAATCAAATATAGAAAATGTAATTAAATCCAAATCAACAAATCGTAAAATATATGCATTATAACTAATGGCACTGCACTCTCAAAATTAGTTACATTTATTCATAAATTACTGTATTATTATATGTACTGTCATAATGAATAATAGGCGAAATACTATCCAAAAGCTGTTCATTAATGTTATTATAATATTATTCAAATTATATTATTATTAAAAAGTAACCAAATATATATTTCTCTTCTGGTCTGGTCTTGAGGCTGCATGGAGAATACTGCACAAATATGGCACCTGCATGATTTCCAACATCTCGTCACGCGTAATGACTCCGTCTCTGTCTTTGTCGTAGAGCTTGAACGACCAGCGCAGTTTCTCCTCCGGCGTGCCCTCTATCAGCATGCTGATGGCCACGGCGTACTCGCTGAAGTCCACCACCCCATCCTGTTGTGAACCCATCTCATTCATATAAGAGACACTTCGAAAAACACTTATGGCCTACTTTCTTCATTCCACCAATAGTAAGTCATGATTTTGACTCCAACTGGTTGTAAATGTTATGGTGGTAAGCAGTAGTATAGAGAAATGTTCCAATTAATGCAAATCACATGCAGCTGCGGTGTTTGACCTACCTCGTTGTTGTCTAACGTTCTGAATATCTGTTGTGCATATTCCGCTGAGTCACTTCCAACCGTTCCACTGCAGAATTGTCTTTGAAACTCATGCAATGTGATCAGTCCACTTGGACATTCATTTATAAACGTCCTGCAATTTAAAACCCAACCACATTATTCATAAAAATTAAGTTTAAAAAGTATTTTTTTTCAATATAAATCATTGAAAAACTGTCAATGGTCAGACATTTTAAAGAGATAAAATGTCTGTGACCTGTACAGACCAGGTCATTTTTTTAGGCTCATGTGAGTGCAAAGATACATGTTCCAATTGATCAGCATGCCAACAGAGTTCAAATGGCAGTGCTTAGTTATAAATCATAAGGCAGGACTGAATACAATAGAATTAAAACACTATCCTATTGTACAAACAGGATGCAACACAAAACATTAGTAATGACCATGATCCTTGAGTTCTATGCCTTCACTTTGTTAATAAAACAATTCTAAATCATGTGGCATGTAAAAAGTCTGACAAAATGTCTCCCAAAGACAAAACAAGTGGCTTACCTAAACCATTCATAGAGTTCTGTAACATAGGACTCTCCTCTTCTACAAGGCATAGTAGCGGCCTGACCCATTCTCTGCAGTCCATCGGCCCTGCGCTCCCAATATGCCCTTTATATTCAGAACAAATCCTGGCTTACACTGCGCTTCTTCTAATTGCCTTCACCGCCTTATCACATTTGACAAATTACTTAACCACAATCTCCTTGCAAAGCACTAAGAGAGAGAGGGGGAACAAGTAAGCCCAGTTGGATGGTGATGTAATTACAGAGAAAGCAGTAGCGGTCACAACAACCGTCTTGATCTGATTGACTCAAGGGCAAGGATGGTAAACGGGGTGCATTTCATTAGGTAGTAAAAACAGTACCATCCATTGTAATCCTAGTTTGATCATACTGGATGTCTACATTGTGGACATAATTACTAGCAGATTCAAACAAAGACAAAGACAAATTGTCCTTCAGTTTGAGGATGTAATCCAAGACTGAAGGCCATTACTTTAGACCGTTACACACTGTAAAGGCTGGTGTTCCAGCATTTAGGGTCAACTGGCTAATATCGGTCGAAATACATGAAGGATGTCAGTAAAGCGTTCGTTTAGAACTTGTATAAGTGACAGACAGACGGATCTTTGCCACAACCCCGTAGACCAAACAGCAGCTGCAACAAAGTCATGGACAAACTGTAGCGGTTCAGCTCATGAACAGGAACAAAAGGTTTATTTTTAAATAGTTATCTCAAAAGGAAAAAAAACATAAAAAAGGAGAGCTGGAGATGTCATAGCTATCAATATTGATCTCCCCTGTTAAACTATCAGTGATCAGGCTAGTTAGTGAAGTCTTAGAGTACATAGAAACCCCAGGCTGCCGTGTGGCCAACACCTTGAAACCAACCAAACACAAAGTATAAAAAAACTAAAACATCAATAAATGTTATAAAGCTATACATGCAATGTAAATACACACCAGGACATCATGAGAACTATTTCCTGCCTATACCTACT
This sequence comes from Trachyrincus scabrus, assembly GCA_900303215.1. Lineage (NCBI taxonomy): Eukaryota > Metazoa > Chordata > Actinopteri > Gadiformes > Macrouridae > Trachyrincus > Trachyrincus scabrus. The sequence goes on from OMNO01080083.1 coordinate 7,548, forward strand.
TGGGCAAAAGTTGTAGAATTCAAATCTGAACAATTTCATAAAAACCAGTGTGGGCCTTGATAATACACACCCAGTCTTTACGGGCTTCAGAACTATGTTGACATTTATGAGTTCAGTACAACAAATAAACAAGACACAATACAAAAAAAACGGAACCCATTATGCATTTTAAAACGACCGCCTGCGTCCATATGGCACATGTTAGTACGGCTTGTTTGCTTAATTACTACCCAAAGCATGGAAAACTGAACAGGGTCCTTTAACTTTTGGGGCCAGAGTTGAGACAACTGCCTGAAAAGGCCCAGGTTGGGTCCGGTTTGTTTGTGCAGAAAATGTCAAAAGGCACAGGCAACCGTCATCACTAGGAATTGAACATAACGGATCCTACTAGACAAATGTGGGTAGAACATCGACAGGCATGGCGGTGGCATACAAGGATATTTACTCCAAATATTATATTATAATATTTATATATAAATATTTCAGGGCAGCAAAATCTTGTATAGCTGACAGCATCTGAGCTGAGCTTATGAAAATATAAGGATTGTACAAGCCACATATTAAATTAGCAGCTAGATACTTGGTCATACCTGATCTTAAGATTCGACAAACATTTGCCAGTTAAGAGATGTTTAATTATATAGAAAATAGTTCAACCCCTAAACTGATTTTTTTTCAGGGTATGTAATGTCAATACCACCAAACCCACTTTGATCCCCAAAAAATGAGTGAAATACATAAATGAAGAATATTGAAAGTGATGTATAACGTGAGTGCATGGTGGATCCGAACATTATGTACTGACCACCAAACCTATTGGAATTGTAGCGGTTGTATCTTTTAGAGAGAAGGCAAAAATCCAACCACAGGCTGTTTCAATTCAAATTGATACCTTGGGGGAAAACAATTATACTGACAATACTTGGACCTAATTGAGCCAATCAGAATCAGTGACACTGTTTGGTGCTGATACATAGTGCAACGATACTATGCAATTAAAAAGTTTCTGTTGAAATTTATTTTTGAGCATTTATGAGGGTATAATAATACCCTCAAATTCGGTGGCAAGGTGGTGGACATTTCACCATATTTGGCATCAGCAATAATTAGAGCAAGATGCAACGCAAACGTTGCTGCTGTCAAAACAGTTGACAATGGTTGAGTAATCACTTTGGTAATTTAATTACCAACCGGCTGTCTAGCTTACAACAGCAGCCTGCTCTCCAAGAGACAGAATCTTAAGTGTCTTTGTCTTTTAACATGCAAAGACATTAAGACATGACTTAAGCGTGACCCCCTAGCTCTAGTAAGCTATGCATTGCTTGCTGTTGTAAGAATTTAGGGAGAAAGGGCATCAAGTATAGAACATCTGGAATGGTATCCCTGCATAGTGTAGCCTAATCGCTTTAACAAATTAAACAAACTGGGCTTTTCACAAGCATGTGAACATAGACATGACATGTAACGGTGCATAATATTAGACAAATACAAGAACAAATAGAACTGAAAACATATGAAAGTTTTAAGTAAAAAAAAAAAAAAGTATAATGTTACATTACTTTTCATTTCTATTGTGTAGAAGCCTCAAAGACAAAATACAACTTCTGGCAATAAATGTGATAATGGATGAATTCCTTGAATGAATTCCTTTTAGAAATGCTGTTTCCTTTGCTCCCTGAGTAACCAGTTCCTCTGTCCTCAGAAGCAGAGATCCACAATGTGTTGATATCATTTAGTCATTCTTAGCAAATCTTGGAGCAATTAAAAAATTGCAATGTTGGGCTCATACTTGCAAGACTTGGCTTCTTTGAGAATCTGGTGTTCGGTTAAGAGTTATATTACGTTATTACCAATGTGTATATCTAATATTTGCTCAAGGTAAATTCCTCCTTCAGATAGTACATAACACATAACACTAGGTCAACAAGGTGTTTTCATTGGGACACCAAAGCAACCCTGCATACTCAGCACTCTGCTGTGCTTTTGGTAAATTGCTCCAGAATTTGGCATGCCGATGAAAATGCTCTACACAAGTGAACATTCCTTTCAAGAGTGGCATTGCCTATAGCTGTAGAACCACACAACGCAAGAATAAAAGCTCTGCATTTTCAAGTTGACAAGCAGCACACTTGCTTGACGACCACTGTGTCTTGTGATGGGCCATGTTGCGGCCTCCCTCTACAGTCTAGATCTAGCTGGACCACGGGGGGGTGGGCTGCACAAGTCCCGTCTGTCAGGTCTTCTTCTTAACTTCTTCAGTTTTCGGTGCAGCTTTTTTTTTCTTTTTTTTTTTGCATCGTCTCTGCCCTCTGTTATTCAAGTGTAGACTGATAGACTGGAGAAAAAAGAAAATGTTAATGGGAAACATTTTACTGCAGCCCAGTTTAGTGTAGTCATTAGTAGTGATGGGGTTGTAACACATTTCCTGGACAAACCAATGGCGGTGCACACAAGTGGAGGCAGCGTTATGTGGACCCAGACGGAGCGAGAGGCCATGGGTAGACAAAGCCCTGGATAGCAGTCAGAGGTCTAGGGTCGTGTACTGCTGTAAGGCTTCTGAGGGTCATCCTCTTGCAGGAAGTGGGAGAGTCCCTTTATTGACACGAATGCTGCCTCGGTGCATAACACCTGCATATTACACAGCTTACATGAAAAAAAGGTTCTATAGCGACCAGTGCATCTCTTCAAAGTCAACGCTGTCGCCCAGGTTGGCGTCCGTCTCCAACAGGCTCATGATCACCGCCATGGCCGCCTCGTCGCTGGTGAGGCCGCCCAGGCCAGGCCCCTCCAGATCCAGCTGGGAGCTCTCCCCTGTGCAGGGAAAGGATGGGAAATAGCAGGGGGAAAAGGTGAAGGTTAGGGCTGGGCGATATGGGAATAAATGATCACAATGAGCATTTTACATGATATCGATAAATAGCATGATGTGCTTATGAATTCAAAATGTCATTCTAAACGTTCTAACTGAGGGTCATCACATTGAAGTATATGTAAGGAAGAAACCACCACAGGGTGTCCCGTTATTGGGTACGACAGGGGTGGTGGTGCGGCTGAGGTGAAGCCAAGGCTGTTTTGCTCGGTTTTGTCTTTGTCTTTTCTTTGGCAACCCGGGTCCCAAGACCCGGTTGCATGTCTTGTGGTGTTGTACATACTTGTTTCCTGTTTTATGTTAACATATTCACTTATCCCCCAGTCAATCCATTTCTTTCATCATCTGTTTATTCGAGTCCATTGTTATTCACTTACAACTTGCTCATCAACTATCCATCCACCCGGCCATACTACATCCGTTACTTCCCCCACTACTCACAGACAGCGGGGTTGTAACATATTTCTCGCACCCCAAGCGAGAATCATACCCCTAGACTAGGGTATCTCAACAGAGGCGGTAGCATCCCCTAGTGAGATGGAGGGGGGTGCTGAGAAAAAATACTTAAAAGGGGGCCTTAAGAGTTAAAAGGGGGTGTTCGTTTTAGAATTCTGAACTGAATATTGTGTTTTGAGTCAAATGTTTTGAGCTGAAAGGGCGACGCAGCACAGGCCAGAATCAGATGAACAGTCATCAAGCTCTGTTGTACTTTTTTTTTGTGAACCCCCAACCTTAATGTTCAAACTGCGCCTATGTTCACAACGTTTCTCTGCAACAAACTATCGACAGCTAGACCGGTATCAAACAATAAAGTCTCAGGATTATTCTATCTCCAGCCAACCCAGAGCTACCTCTGTTTACTGCGTTGTAGTTTATGCACTTCACCTGTAAGTCTACTCTAATATATTTGTTTGAAAATAAAAAAACACTACATTCCATATACCCAGCTATCTGTCTCCATTCAATATTGGCGGGGGAGGCGGCGATGTACTGCCAAAGGGGGGCGCTGATGGAATTACATTTTTTGCTTCTAGTCCATTATTATTCACTTACAACTTGCTCATCCACTATCCAGCCCGGCCATCTGTTTACCTCCCCAACTACCCCTAGACAGTGGGGTTGTAACAATGGTATCAGACCAAAACTAGTTTTCCATTCTCTCTGACCTCATATTTTGATCATTTTAAGGGTATATCTTCCCACTGTAGTTAATATCGACTATAAAACCGGGTATCACGATAAGTCGGAACGATACAATACCATTCGAAGACAATAAACAATGATATTGAATTATTGCCCAGCCCTAGTGAAGGTTAATAGCTTTGGAGAGCAAAATATATACGCACATTTATCAGGGTTATATATAAATACACAGGTATTTTGCTTAGTGACCGGGGAAGGTAAAGCCACACTTTGCTTCTGTGCGCTGCATAAACTCTGGTACAAACGCTGGATGTTGAGAAGCAGGATCATCGTACCCATGAGTGACTCTCCTCCTGTGTCGTGTGGCTCGTCTTCAGAGCTCGACCTCCCGGGTACCTCCATGTCTGTCACCTCACCGTTTGACATCTAAGGGACGCAACATCCATTTGATAATAACATGAATAATAACAAAGCCAGTGATACTTGGGTAGGTAGGTGCATGTGCAGGGGGGGGTGGCTTACGTTAGCGCTGACTTGACTGAGGCCCTGGGGAGACTTGTCCTGCAACAGGCTGAAGGGGCTGGCGTTGCCACTGGAAGGGGATGAGTTTATCCTGGAGCAGAAGCAGTTATGTGTAGGTAGGTAGTTATGATGTGTGTGTGTGTGTGTGTGTGTGTGTGTTGCTTATGTGTATGCCGTTATAAGTAAGTAGAATGTATGCAAGTATTAGGTATAGTTACATGTGTGATGATAATGTAGAATGTACTGTAGAATATGGTATGCAATATTAGCATGTTCTTCCACGCTCTGTGAATTACATCTCATCTAAAGACGGTATTCTTGTCGCTATGCATTATGCAAGTTTCATTAACTAACGTATTCAATGTAAAGAAATAACAAATAGCAGAAGCAAATCATCTATGATCTTCTGTTAAATCTCACCTGTTGTAATCCAGCAGTTCATTTGCTATCTGAGTTCCAATGCTTCCTGCATAGATCATGGTGCCCGGGCTGCAGGACATTCCTGGGATTATTGGAAGAGACTTTTTGCCATCTTCTAAAACATATATAAAAAAAATTATAATAAAATAAAATAAACAGAATTAAAAAAAGAGTAAAAGGACAAGTAGGGAATCATACGGAACCTTACATAATGAGGTCACCTGAATGACACAAGATAGTAATACTACCAAGAATCTCTGTGGTTAACAACACATGAGTGATCTTTTAAAGAGCTTTTCTTTCACCCACTGACCTTCAGAAGTCTTTGAGTTACACGATTGTTCCGATTTTCCTCGCTGGCTTGTCCGAATTTGCTCATGCCTGGTCAGCATCAGCAAGGGTGCAAAGAGGTATAAAAATAGTCATACAATTGCATAATTTCTATACTTGATTCATTTCATCCATGAAGGAAAAAAAAAATATAACATTACTTACGATAAGACCGTATTAGTCGACACAATATATTCCACTTCTTTTGTCCAGGGATTAACAAAACTAAACCACTGACTTTGTAGAGTGATAAAGGAGCCATCTTTCATTTTGAACTTATAGCAATTTGTCTCGATTTTCTCTTTACTCCGCAGAACTATAGGGGGAAAAAAATGAAAAAGTAATGCCAAGGTTAGAACCTGGAAAAAAAAAAAAAAGGTTTCCAAAACTGCAACAGAGCATTCTACTATAGCAAGCATAGCCACAGAAGGACTAAGCCTCCGGGCTAGACTAAGCCTCTGGTCTAAGACGGCTTTCCTTGATCAGGGTTGGTCAAAACCAGTCCTATATTTTCTCTCATTTCCCAAAAGATTAGCAACTGTATACACACAGACACATCTAATAAGGTTAAACAATTAACTTGCCTTTTCGATGCCTTTCAGATAAATGGAGCAAGTCGTCCTGGTGGAAGTACTCGTAGCACGAAGTCCCAAGAAGCTCCTGGGGTAGATAGCCAAGAACAGTTGTCGCCCTGTAAAGGAAACGGTTACAATAAAAACCAAATGGATGGACTGAGAACCCCATACGATCCTAGCCTGGAAGGCATTACATAGTAATTATAAGGAAATTGTTTTCATGACAATGATTATACTTTTAATTTTTCAAATGAAAACGAAAAAAAAAATCCACATCATTCTATTAAAAAAAAACTAAAAAGCCCAGAGGAAAATCTTTTTTAGTTTCATTATAAAAGACATTATAAAAAATGCATTGCATTAGAAAATGTTAATCAAAAAGATTAAAAGGGACCAATCATTCTTCCACTGCAGCTGTTCAATATTTCACAAAAGAAAAATATTTAAAATAGAAATACATGAAATAT
>OMNO01080085.1:1939-24109 GCA_900303215.1 Trachyrincus scabrus
CCCGATTGAGTTGGCCAAGTCAGTCGGCCCTAGATTTGGTGGGTTTGTCGCCTAGTGGGTAGGAGCCTTAAGCTAACCACCTCGGCTGGATTCCAAAACTTTTTTTCTGATCCCTCGAGCTGCGAGCACCAGCATTAGCAAGGAATAAATAAGAAATTTGGACCGAATTCGGACAGTTAAGCTGCTTCAGCGTCATTAAAGGTATCTTCGACTGTTGAGGATCTGACCAATCACAACCTTCAGCCTTCGTAGCCAATCATGTTTGTGATGTGGCCATACGGCAGCGGTGTGATATGTGTCTGAGGACGTATCGCTAAAACACTTCCGGTTAGGATACACTGATGTATCCCCGCCCCCCCAAGACGATTCGGCGGCCAATTGAGCTTCTTGTCGAGCCTTAGACAACAGTGGGTACAATGGAGATCAAGGAAAACATCTGGAGATTTAGCAGGAAGTGCGACGCAAATTGATAGACGTTTTGGAATACAGCCCTGGTCCCAGAGACCTGCTCCCCCATTTAGTTTTTCAATTATCCTCCTCCTATACATCTGGCCCTCAGGGGCCCCAGCGACATGATTAAATACATTCTCCTTGTCCTGTTATTATATTCTTTCAACACGGAGCCACTTAGCAGTATTACTGCCGGTATGATTACAACACAGCCTGCTAGTGACAGAAGTAAACAACTTGATTAGAAAATGAGGTTTGGAATTAATGTGCTAGCAATTTGCATGCTGATGGTTTTGCAGGGTATATTTCGTCACTCATCAAGGGTGTATATTATAGTATATATATTAGTGTTATTGGCTGAAACACAAATGAACAGAAAACATTATATTATAGTATTGAATAGTACTATGCAGATTATACATGCACATTCTATTGTGCATGTATCATGTCATTGTTATTGACTAACAATGACAATACAAATCATACTCAGACTACTGTAAGGCCTACCAGGTGTATTCAGTTGTATCCAGGTGTATTCAGTCTATTCAGTAGTCTATTCAGACTACTGAATAGACTACTGAATAGACTGTAAGTGTATATAAACTAAACCTAATAAACCCCTTACCCCTAATAATAATAAATGGTTCCCTTAATCCATGTTTGTCGTTGACAAAGCATGTGCACTAAACTATTAATCTACAATTACAAACCAATAATGGAATTGAACCCCTAACCCTGGCAGTGTTAATGCCATGCTCCAACAGCTGAGCTACACATAACCTTGTTCTCAGGCTCATCTCACAAGGGAGAACGCCTGGAGGCGGATGCTTCGAATGTGCAGATAGTGTCTTCTTCTTCGAGAGAGAGAGAGAGGGGGAGGGATTTCTTATTGTTAGTTTGTTATTCTCCTATTGTTATTCTTCTTCTCATTTTCTTCTTCTTGCTGGCATCTGGAGTAGTGTTTCACCGGGGACTCTTAGCTAACGTACACAGCTCACAGGAAAGTCACTAGACTATGCGAAACAGGACCACAAAAACTAGTATCATGACAAAAAACGATTGGCCTTATTCACGTCATTCAGTTCCATTACCCTGCTAGTGTTTAGCAACCAAGCAACCAAGATGGCCGCTAGGTGAATCAGGCCAATTGGCCGATGGCTTTAGACTCGAGCAGACACACGCATGAACCAGGAAGTTTGAAACTGTCTGAGTCGCGGTGCGCAGCCAGAGTCATTCCTCCAGATGTGTACGGTACACCTCTGTGGTGTCCTAGCAACAGCACCAGTGGCTGGCAGGGTTTCTCCAGGCTCCCCCTGTAGCTCCTGGTTCTGTCAGGCACTGGGTGGTGTGCTGGCTGGTAGTCGGTCTGGGCTGACAGGGAAGCCCGGGTAATTGGGTCATCGTGTCCGGGGCTCAGCAGGAGGAGGAGGACAACCCACAGTTATTACCCACATGTCCTCCAGAGACCGGGAATCTCTCTCTCTCTCTCTCTCTCTCTGGGATGAGAGACACTCAGTATGTGCTTTAGCACTCCACTATATTTAGATATTAATATATCTAATATATCCTGTTCTACAGAGCAGGACCCCTTATTTGCATCAGTAAATAGGCCTATTTATAGAGTCTGTGTGTGTCCAGGATTTTTTATCCAAAGGGTCTGACAGTGAATGGAGATACAGGTCATTAAGGAGCAGGTAGGGGTCTACTACAGGTAGGTTGTGGATTTTGCGGTTGGAACCCAGTACCTTTGAGTTCCAGTCCCAGTCCCTGAAAGGTACTGGTTAGTCTAGTGGTTAGGGCCATCTACCCATCTGTCCTATTGAGATATTATTACTTTGACAGCATCAGAGATGGCAAGACCAAGACTGAGGGAGAGCAGCAAAATACAACAAGGAAAGAGTGCGTGTGTGTGTGTGTGTGTGTGTGTGTGTTCACAAACTCCCTGAACTATTTTCAACATAAATAACTAGCACATACATGTACAATTTGTTGGTTTTATAAACCACACAATAAGACAAATATAATACAAATACTTTTTTTTTTATACGTGAGCAAGGTGCTTTCAGAACTTTGCTGACTCATGTTGTATTTCAATTCACCATTAATACTCGTATTAATATCACTATGAGTTAATGTGCGGTCGGAGGTTCACAAACTGGACCGCCCTGACCGAATGAATCAGCAGAATTGTGTCCTATCTTATCTGCTTCTTTCTCCTTGTATCCGTGGCATTTCAAGGGATGAAGGAAAATACTATTTAACACTGTCCAAACTTTACTTTTACAAAACCTATTCATCAAAAACACAAACAAGGACAGCAGCACAGGAATTGTTTGAGGTGAGCTTTGCCAGATGCTTGTGCACCTCGTCTGGCTCGCTACTCAGACTCTGATGATATATATCCAAACCTTAAGATCTATATCCAAGAAAACAACAGGGCTCATTATTTTTACAATAACTAAGAGACAAACAGAACTTATTTTGTGTACGTTGTTGGAAGAGGTGAAGGATAGGACCGCGAGGATGAGCTAACAAGCAGACACGGATCATGTTTTCATTTCACGGCGCGTGTATGAAGACGTCTGTGAGCTTGGTCACTGTTGACTCATGTTGACTCTCCAACACACAGCTCTGACACCACTGCTTCCCTCCGTCTCTCTCTCCTCTCCTCTCTCTCGCTAACTTTTGTTTCTTCTCTCTCCCTCGCCGATTTTCTCTTCATTTCCTGTGTCTCTCTCTCACTTACTTTCTCTCTCTCTCTCTCTCTCTCTCTCTCTACCGTCTGAGACTCTGACTCCGACTGCTTTTTCTTCTCTGCTTCCTCTCTGCATCTCTATCCTCCCCCTTCTCTCATCTCTCCCCATTTGTCTCTCTCCTCTCCTCTCCATCTCTCCGACTACTGGAAGCTTTCAGTCAGCTACTGATTGGAATGACCTCGTACAAAAAATACATACTCCCGTACGTCATCTAGCATCTCAAAGTCAAGTGAAATGACCGTCCATCACCCGTTACACGGACGGTCTGACAGTGCTCAGCGGGAGCATGTCACGGTTCCGTTCCGTCACCGCTTCACTGGGACTTCCTGCTGTCCCACCTTGCAGGTGTTAAGAATGTGCTAGTGCTAGTGGTGCATCTCTGGTTCCCTGTGCTGGTGCTCTTATTCCCTAATACATGGATACTGTCAGGGTTAGTTTGGCTTGCTTCTTAAATCAGCTAGATTCCTCCAGGTGTTGCAGGTTTAAATGCTGATCTGCATATTATATTATTATATATAAACTATACAGCCGCCCTGATAAATGATACACAATAAGTGCTGTACTTCCCTGCTCATACACTACGGGCCACAGTTGAGGTCGGTATATTTAGGACTTTACAGTAGTAACGTGGAGAACTTCTAACGCAGTGTTTCTCAAGCTGTCCGGACCCCCAACTTTGGGGTCACCTGATATGCATATGGCGTTGAGGGGGTTGCTGACTTATAAGCTATAGATATCTGATGGTGCATTTTTTAATATTAAAAATGATCATTTGAAAGGTGCCACACAAGGTCCTGTATATACGAACAGACGTAGCCACGAGCAAACTACTATTCATTTGCTAGTGTTTCACGATGTGCATACGTTCACTGGGACATTGATATTACAGGCAGATGTTGATGGGGTTACAACGGTGTGTGTGTATGTGTGTGTGTGTGTGTGTGTGGAAGCAGATGCAGAAAAATGTAAGACGTTGGGGTGGCAAAAACCTAAAACACGGGCCAATAAAGGGTGCTGGTGTTCATTCGCTGATGAAGAGAATGTGGAAACCAACAGTATACTCTCCTTCTACCAAGTCTGCACTGTGGTTTCCAGCTGACTAATAGCTATATGGGCTACATACCTGTTACTGAAGCTGTCATAAAACATTAGGCAGGCCTTGAGTTTTCAATCAATAAGAGTATTAATATGAATTTAGAACATTTATCGCATGGTGATCATCTTTTGAAAACTTTGACATTTTAATTTGCCTTGCACACTACACTACATTTAAATGCAGCGCGTGTCTGTTTGTATATCACAGATACATTTTAAATGAATTACATTTCATTTAATTAAATGTGGTCAATGTAGTCAGTCTCTTGATAATTCTCTTACTTTCTACATTAATTTATTTCATACGATTGAACTTAAGTGTCTGTACAGTGGATGATGTCATAAGTGCCTCCATGGTGGATGAGGTCACAAGTGTTGCTACAGTGGATGATATCATAATCTTCTCTACAGTGGTAGATGTCATATGTTCTACAGTGGTGACATCATCAATGCCTCCACAGTGGATGACGTCATAAGTATCTTCAGCCTCAAACTTCCCCGGGAGAAATCAGCCACAACTTTTATTTCCTGGTTGCTTTGAACAGATACCGTACGTTTGATTTAATATGCGTTCATTGTCACTTTGCCTGGCAGACAAATGAAAACTATTGTATTACAGAAGAAAACTATCAGGGTACATCTGAGCCCTGAAGGAATATTAATAACTCAAATTATCAAGAGTTAATTAACGTCTGGTTCGCGTTTCTTACCGCCACCTCGCTCCGTATCCCCGTGTGACGCCATAGTTACGGGCGAACCGTCGGCAACAGAAACAGCGCTCATCGCCTCAGGTGATCTTCTTCAAAGGAAGAGGACTCACCTCACCCTCTCCAAAGTCTCTCACGTTCCCTTTCTTGGTTTTCTTAGTTTCCAACCTACTTTCACCACTCTATTGTTTACTATTTAGTCATTTAGCAGGTAATTAAGGAGCAGGCAGGGGAGGGGTGATCAATAGATGTGATAACCAGACTTGTGCGTCCTTGTAGGAGATGTGAGGAGTAGTGCAGCTGCACCTGGTTAAGCAGGAGAAGATTTAGTATTTTATTTTGCGCACCGAGGTAAAAATGTCCACGATAGCTTCCACTAATTTACACATATTGAAAGTCAGTTTTTAATCTGTATTTTTATACAGTCAATGTGTGCGTTACACCCACACCGGAGCGTGGCTGGTCACACAGTTTTTTACCTGCTTTTTACTGTTGGAGAGTGTGGCAGTTTGTCCTGCCACATGCCATCTCCGATGGCTTTCCCAGGGCTTCTCCCACAGCAGGACACAGGCAGTTGATGAGGAAACCGGTTTATTGTAGTTTGTGGTAGTCCGAACAACAGAGCAGGTGGTACATGCTGGAGCTCCCTCGAGTGTGTGTGCTGGTGGCTGGTTTAACCTGTGGGCCTGATTGGCCAATGCCCCACAGGTGTGCAGCCTCACCCAGTCCCAGAGTCTAATTAGTCTAACTCTGACCAGGTGAGGCTGCTTAAACCAGCCACCAACAACACACACTCCACAGTGCTATTGATCATAACATTTTTATGTAGACGCAAAATAAAAATACATCCGCAGAGCTTTTAGGAAGCTGTTTTCCTAAATATATAAAATAATGTAATAATATATAAAATATTGATTGTGAATTAATCATTTAAAAAATGTTGACGGGTCCAAAATGATCCTTTTTTGTTTATCTCTGTGTAAGATGTCTGACGTTTGGTTCCCGCTTCTAACAAGGCTTGTGAGCCAATAGTATAACGCCGTTGGCATCACGTGGTATCGTCAACGATCAAGAGTCTCAGTAGTTGCCAGTTAGTGTGGAAAAAACTGAAAAATGGCTGAGTTTGACGGTAAGCGACCGGCTTCACTCCGGCAACAACAAAAAAATGCTCAACAACCAAAGTAGGAGCAAGACCAGGGTGAACATCGGTTCAGCTTCACTTCACATGAGTCTCACTCCACTCGACTATGAAATATGCAGGTTGTGCAACGAACTGACAACCACTGGAATGGGATGGAAGGGGGGGGAGTGCGACATCTAGTGGCTGAATGTTATCATAGCACCTTTTAACTGTTGGAAAACTCTTTTTAAACCTCCGTTGTTGGTGTGTTTAGAAGCAATGGAGGCGGAAAACACGGAGCAGACTTCTAAACATTATTTAGTTTAGTCAGAAAACATGTCGAACAGAATTCAGAGATGAGCTCCAAAATGCGGCTGAACAGATTCGTGGAACGAGATGCGCGCTAATTAGCAAGCTAACGTTTCAAGAAAGTAACTATGTATACATAATGCACGCCTAATACAGAGTACACATCATTACAGCACTAGTCAAATCAGTGCCATAAGTTATTGACCTGAGTTTATTTTTTATCAGCCAATCGGGATTAGATATTCATCAGGAATCTCTCCCTAGCAACAAGTCCTGTGAAAAAGCCATTTCCCGGGACATTCCAGGGAATTAAAATTGCCATATTTTTATCCACAGAACGCATTTCTAAGCTATTTTTTCATTAGTAGGCTTTTGTTAGGCAACTTGGAGACCATTAAAATATCGAAATCGGTGGAACGTTCTTTTAAGATAAATCCGTAGCTTGTCATTTAGCATGCACTTGTTACATACAACATTGAACAAAGCTATGCTAATCGCGATTAGCAAACACGAACACTGTTTTTACAATGCAGTGGATGAACACAATTAGAAATAACAACACATTTACCTTGTAAAGAAATCGAATAAAACAACTTGTAGTTAACTGGTAGTTAGCTCTGATAAAATACGTTGTGATCACTACTTGGGTTAAGTTGTACTCTGCCGTACTGTCTAATTAAGATAGGCTAGTACATGTATTTGTTCCAATTAAATAACAGCATGGATTAGATTGACAGGACTATAATATTTTTGAAGAATCGCTTGTGATTTACACGTATGTGCTCTGATAAAGGATCTGAGTCGGTTCTATAGCCTATAGATTATACATTTTGTTCAGACAAAAACAATTTGTGTTTAATGTCCTTGATAACCCTTGAGTACCCTGTCCTTTTGCCTCATGCCCAACCAGTAAGTCCAGTCAGTGAAGCGGAGCTGCTTCTTGACACACCTGTCTGGGACGTCATGTTGAGTGTGATTAACGTGATATAGGCTTGATATATAACTTGATATATAGACTATGACAAGCTGTTGAGTGTGATTAACGTGATATAGGCTTGATATATAACTTGATACAGTATTTATATACTATGACAAGCTGTTGAGTGCCAGGTTTTATGTTAGTGATAATCATGTGATATCACATGATTTACGACACTCAGTAGACATTCATATGGATATTATATCAAAGTGAGGTGAAACTACTGAAAACAGGCCTACATTTCCTCTGGATTCCTCTGTTTTCTTGACTGCTGAAGAAAGGAAAAAAAAGACCCCGTCCAAACAAAGTCTATAATCTATAAATATATATACATCCATAAGCCTATATCCTATTACCAACGTTTGAAACCTGCTGGCATCAGACATCACACTCTTTGTTGAATGTGTTTTTCTGATGGACTAGGCCTATAGAGCCCGTATCCCACCTACAGGGGGCCCTGGACGGAGGACGGCACCTGTTGATTGTCTTGCAACACACACGGCACCCGGTGGCTGGGAAGCGAAGATAGCCTCCAACACCACAAGAAGTGAAGAGTAGTGATGATGCTGATGCTGAAGTGAAGGCGGACCGTGTTTGAGAACTTGGAAGGTTTCGCATCCAGAAAGAAACGCTCGTCTTCACATCGAGACTTCAGGGTCACTCGGAGTATTATAACAGATAAGGTGAGAATCATACTTAGTTATCTAATGTTTGATCAGTGATAGCAGACGTGTTGAATGTCTTTTTCGTCCGCGCATCGACCGACCCTTGATCGATATTATGTTCCTTCTGATTCTGTCGCTTGGTCAGAAAGGCTATGAAAACGATGAAACAAAAAACAAGCATTTTCCCATTGTCATTAATCAGCCATGCTGAATTAATACATTAGGCCTATTTAAATCATTTGAAGATAAACTAGGCATGTGTGCATAATAAATATTTATATATATATATGGTTGATCAATCAGTGCAAGTAATATGAGGTAATACATATTAATATAGCTTAGGAGCAGAAGGTTAAATCTTACGTCTTTACATAACGCATTGTAGGGCAGAAAGCACACTTATAATTTATCTGTCTTTCATCCTTCGGTGAGCAGGGCATGGGGAGCACTTTTCAACAATGTGTGAAGGAAGATATGAAGAGATTCTCTGTTCGGTTCTTTCTGTTCAACTCGTTATTGTTTGGCTATTATGTAGAATTCCGCCTCGGATGCTTTCAAACAGCCCTGCATCGATTGCATTGAATGCAAGACTGCTTGCTTTTGGACGGAAGAGACAATTTGTAATGCACTTCATTTAACTGCGAAATGAGCAAGGTAATTTTCCCTAATGTATCCTATTGGTAGAAGTAGAAGGTGTACCTAGATCATGAAGGCTTAGCGAAATATAGGATTACCTTGCATAGCCTACACCTTATGTTCCATTCATGTATAAATGAAGCTTCATTTTGTATTGCTCTTTTTTTTATTTCTGGTGTGGTGGCAGCCAGGCCTACAATGCAACATGCAGAACAGCAAACACAATGCCGGTCAGCAAACACGGGAATACAAGCTGTTATCTGTCAAGACTGCTATCTGAGTCTGTTATGGAGTAGCGCCTAAGACCATATACCGTATAAACCCTATAGATTTCATTTTTTACCAGCAGACCGCACAGTAGCACTTACTCACTTATTCATAAGCCAAGACAATGCCACACTCACATGTAGGAGGACCCAAACAGGTATGGGTCTAGAGTAAATGGGACCAGAGGCTGACGTAGCAAATGTAATAATATTAATAATAATATATAATAATACATTGAATACAGTTATAGTAAATCTAAAACACATTTTCAGCTACTGAAAGGCCCAGGATCTGTCCTCCAACAAACACTCAACAAGGATGGCCCGAGCTTCATGTAGTGGAGCATATAATGAAGTTCAATTGAAATACATGTCGTCAATGTTTAATCAAAAATCAACAATGGATTCAAAGCATTCACAGCATTTCACCTGTTGTTTAGAAGCTGCTCAGGATGTCCAACAAAGACTCAAACCAAGCTTGGTGCAAAAACAAAGGCCGAAGGCTTGTGCTTCAATGAGCCTTAATTAATACAAGTTGTATTACATGGATTCTCCATTTGTATACAGCGCCCGATAGAAGGCAGGGATGAAACCAAAAGCAAACAAATAGTAAGAGACTTGGCAGGAATATCTGTGAATATGTCGTATCTAGCATCAAGTAAATCTCCTGTGATACCCATGCTTCCCATCCGTCCAGCTTCCCTCAAGAGAGCAGCCGTCAGAGCCTCGCACATGGAGGGCACCGGTAGCGTTTGGCCCACGGACGCCACCCCTTCCTGTACGGGTGGCATGGTGGAGGCCAACGCCAGCCAGGCGTTTGACCTGCCGCTCCAGAACGGCTCCTCCACGCGCAGCTCCCAGTTTGTGGGGGTGGAGCTGCTGCAGTCCTTCAAGCCGCTGATCATCCCCTGCTACGCCCTGGTGGTCCTGGTCGGGGTCTTCGGCAA
Organism: Trachyrincus scabrus; assembly: GCA_900303215.1. Taxonomy (NCBI): domain Eukaryota; kingdom Metazoa; phylum Chordata; class Actinopteri; order Gadiformes; family Macrouridae; genus Trachyrincus; species Trachyrincus scabrus. The sequence continues at coordinate 11,870 of OMNO01080085.1, forward strand.
CTACCTGCTCCTCTATGTTATCTGCCGCACCCGCAAGATGCACAACGCCACCAACTTCTTCATCGGCAACCTGGCCTTCTCCGACATGCTGATGTGTGCCACCTGCGTGCCCTTCACGCTGGCCTACGCCTTCAACCCCCGCGGCTGGGTCTTCGGACGCTTCATGTGCTACCTGGTGTATCTGATCCAGCCGGTGACCGTCTACGTGTCCGTCTTCACGCTCACCGCCATCGGTGTGGACAGGTGAGCGATGGAGGAGACTAGGCCTACTAAAGAAATGGATTTGTATGTCATTGGAGCGTCAAAGCAATATCTTCTAAATTCTTAAGAATAACAGATTACAATCTTTCTTTGTATTGTGTTCCTACTGCATACGGTGCGACATGATCATGAATATCGCAGCCCTTCACAGAAGGAAATTGCAGGAAATTGGTTTCGCAGAAGGGCATCATTATATGTTTCTTATTTCTGCATAAAACTGTTGATATTCTTCTCCCGTTCAAGTAGGATATTGTCTAGCTTGCATTGCTTACCTTCAGTGAGTCCAAAAGCCAATCACAATGCAGAATACTATATATATATATATCTCTTATATAATTTGGCCATTATCCTTTTCCTCACATTTTAGGGCAATTTGGTATGTATGTATGTTTGTTGACTTCCTAATCTTAGGTAAAATTATAATGTCACAGTTATGGATGAATTCTGAATGTTAATGTGTGCATTTGCTTTTGGACAACAATGGAAGTCTCCACCGCTGAAGATGAGCATCCACATGTATTTTTATAGACAGCATACAACCTTTGCCAATGTATTTTTATAGAAACACATTGGCAATTTCTATTATTTCATTTAGGATGTCTGCAGTAGTTAACACCTGCCTTCTCCCCTGAGTCCAAGGTGACCAGTAAATCATCAGTTATTAAATGTGTTTACTTGAAAGACCACTTGAGCCGTTACTCTGACTGTTATGCAAAAAAAAATCAACGATTCCATATTTTGATGGGGAAACCGTTTCAATCCCAAATGTGAAGAATGTGTCCTTTCCCGTTTGTTCTGGAGATACTACGCCACGGTGCATCCCCTGAAGAAGCGCCTGACGGTCACGGCGTGCACCTACCTCCTCTGCGGCGCGTGGCTGCTGTCCTGCGGGCTGGTGGCCCCGGCCGTGGCCCACACCTACCACGTGGAGTTCAAGAACGAGGGCTTCATCATCTGCGAAGAGTTCTGGATGGGCAAAAAGCGGGAGAAGCTGGCGTACGCGTACAGCACCCTCTTCGTCACCTACGTGCTCCCGCTGTCGGCCCTCTGCATCTCGTACCTGTGCATCTCCGTCAAGCTGCGCAGCTGCGTGGTCCCCGGCCATCGGACCCAGAGCCAGGCAGAGGCCCAGCGCGTGCGCAAGCGCAAGACCTTCCGGTTGGTGAGCCTGGTGGTGGCGGCGTTCGGCTTCTGCTGGATGCCCATCAGCGTATTCAACGCGCTGCGGGACATCGACATTGACCTGATAGACAAGCGCTACTTCCTACTCATCCAGCTGCTCTGCCACCTGTGCGCCATGAGCTCGTCCTGCTGCAACCCCTTCCTGTACGCGTGGCTGCACGACCGCTTCCGGGCGGAGCTCCGCAAGATGTTCACGTGCCGCCACCGCATCGGCATCCCCGCCAATAACTGCGCCACGGCCAGCGTGGTCCTGTGAAGGGTGGCCTTACATGTTGCTTTGTTGTAAAAATATATATGTAGTAAAAAAAAGTATAAGTATAAAACGACCATGAAGATTGTGTTTAGGCAAAGGGCAACACAATGAAAAAATTGCATTGCCTAACAGCAGTGGGTTGAAGTATCCTTCTCATTATTTATATTAAATGTTATCATTTTAATATATGTAGATAAGTGTATTCAATACAATGTGATAGTTATGTTGAGTCTTTGTACAACTTTTCTTCAATATACTTATGTACTGAGATTAAAAGGCATACATTGTAAATTTTCATTCTTTGTCAAAATGTACACATTTATTTTCCAGTTGCAACTAGATGCATGTTTTACTATTTGGCATAAGCTGCATAATTTTACTGTAAGGAACGTAAGATTACCAGAGGCAATCGCTAGACATAAAAGTTGCAATGCTGTTATAATGCGTTCTAGGAAGCCCAAAGCAGAACACTAAGACAGGAGACGTAGTCAATATAAACAGGGTTTAATGTAGCGTAGATGAACAGACAATGCAGGTAGGTAAAGGTTGGCAAGCCGGGCGGGACCGGTAGACAGGCAGGCGGGTAGACCAGGCAGCTTAAAAGGTAGACCGGGCGGGACCGGTAGACAGGCAGGCAGGTAGGCCAGGCGGGACCGGCAGACATGCAGCAGGTAGACGAAGGCAGGTAGACCGGTAGACCGGGCAGGACCGGTAGACAGGCAGGCAGGTAGGCCGGGCGGGACCGGCAGACATACAGCAGGTAGACGAAGGCAGGTAGGCAGGCAGGCGGGTAATGGAGGTGGATCTACATAGTAGAGACCAGGCTAGTCATCAACTACTAAGAAAACACTTTGACTATAAATATATCAAAGGAGCCAAGACGTAAACTAACTAAGTTAGTATAAACAACAATCTTGCGATGAGTGGATGGAAAGCCGGGGTTTAAATACTACGTGCTGATGAAGAGATTAACCACAGGTGTGTGACTGCAGATCAGGGGAGGTAATAGGAATAATGTCATCCGGGAGGAGCTGGAACTAATGACACGCCCACCAACACATGCAACACAAAGACAGACAAGACAGACAGGGAGAGACGGAGCCTAGCTGCCACTAGGTGGCAGAAGTTGACGGCGTGACAAATGCATGCAGCAGCAGCATGCAACAAGTCAGACAGCTTTAGATGTTTTTTTCATCAACCCTGACGTAGGGACAGATCATGGACCGTTTTCAGAGACCAGCTGACAATTGAGGACAGACATATTTGGTTGAACAGTTGAAATACATTTAGGAGAATACAGAGTAACGGACCAACAAATGAGAAACTGCAATTTTAAACTAAAGGATATATAATGATCCATTTTTCACGTTTCTGGCTCTAGTGAGCAGAAAAGTCAAACCGGTTCTCATTATTATTGTGGTCAACAATGAGGGCTGCAATTGCATTGATTGTAATTTATTCTGATTAACATACATCATACATACAACATACGGTTAACTAGCATTCCTCATCTGGGTTTCCCTGACTATTATTTTTTTTCTGCTGTTGCCTTATGCACAGACAATGACTGAAAGGATATACAGCCAAAGGCAACATGCAATCTTTCAAATTAGTATAAGCCTGGAACACAATTGATCAGAGAAAAAGTGATAATCATTCTGGTGGAGATACAACACTACCGTGTGAAAAAATCCTCAAAAATGACTGAAACCTAATTTGTAAAGTCTCATTTCTTCAGCTGTTTCCATGAGAAACTGCAACTGTATTTTGAATTATTAATACTGCACAGGAGCTCTGACCTTACTTAGCTGCACAAGAGGGTTTTTGTCTGACATTTGAAAGAAGACATCCCAGTGTAAAGACTAAACTACTAAGCTTCTTTTTATTTCAATAAAACCATACAATGCAACACAGTGTGTGTGTATGAGATATATATATATATATATATAGAGAGAGATATATATATAAATATATCTAGGAAAACGATATTGATTTCATGATGCACACATTCATTACATAGTTTGTCATTCTGGAACACAGGCTTAGTCTGACTCAACTTAGTAAGGCAACAGTAACATTTCATTTGAAGGCACAGTCCAACAACAAGGAACATACATTATTGTTAGTGTAATTATTGCTCTAACATTACAAAACAAAAGACAGTCACAGGATCAATTATTTAGTGTATCGGAGGTTACATTCAAAAGGCCTCAATGGAGTTTTGTTTTTAGCAATACATAGAATAAACCATTTTGTTTAATCAATCCAATTTCGTTTCCCCCCCTCTTGGTCTAACATACATTTATTATGGTCAAAAATCTCACATCAATATTAGAGTAATTTTGTGACGGCATACTACCGCTCATGGTTGCATAAATATTGTTCCAAGACGTATATGTGCTTAGCAGTTGCATACATATTTTACAGTAGAAAAAATATAGTGTGCTGGAAGGGATGAATTAGCATTAGTGGACTAATAATGATTAACACAGGATCATATATAATCATACCATATCACATTACTGTTCATCATACAAATCATAAATAAATAACTGCAACTAGCAGCCTACCTTTAATTATCGCTGGCTTTCTAAATGACACCTATACAGTAGGCAGGCACAGTGTTGTTCAAATTTGTAGAACAAAATGTGACAGATGCAGAAGAAAGTGTGGAATGTTCAGACATTTGGTAGAAGAAACGTGGACTTTGGTTAAGAAGCCCAATAAAGCTATACAAGAAATCAGACGAAGGCTGGATGGATGTGGAGTTCTAGACAGAGTGACATTCACGGTACTTACACGGTTGAGATTGTAGTTTTGTAGTGACAATGTATGCTCTGGACTGTGAAAAATATATCAAGGGACATCATCCAGATGAAATTATACAGCAATCTGAGCTACAAAAACCACTGCCTGAGTAATTTGGAAGACAACAAAGGCGTGTGGTATTTAGAAAAAAGGCTACAGGATATTGGAAACTGATCGGTAATCAATAATGACTTGTAGCAGAGAAATCAGCAGGGACCATAATCACAGTGTTTCAGGAGATGTTGCAAATGAAGCCCAAATAAATTGTATAAAGTATCAATTATGGGGAAAATCAATCAATTTTGTATTATTTGAGTAAAAAACTCTGTACCATTAACGCCCCTCTAAACTATAATATACGGTTGATGTGGAGTAATTACTCATGATTATCCATTTCTGGAAACCTTTCCAGCCATGTCAAACAAACATTACAGCATTGTCTGAACGTAGAGACCAAAGAAAGTGCATATGCTCCAAGCTAATAAAAGTCCTTCATCATAGTAGATTGTGTTTGCCAACACGGAATACCGACAGCAGAAAAGCACAACGCATCCTAAAAGAGAAAGAGGCTTTCAGTACGGCTGGTTTATTCTTTACACCCGGTACACCCCGGATCTTATGCTGGTTTGCCGGAGCCGATCCCCAGCAGGATGCTGGGCTTCTCATCGATGACGCGGACCAACAGGTTGTCGATGTACTCCTCCAGCTCCGTGATCTTGGCCGTCCTCTTGGTCAGCTCCACCTGCTGCTTCACCACCAGCGTGATCAGCTCCTCCTGGGTGAGCTGAGAGTAAGCTCCAGCACTCTGCCCAGAGTTCTCCGCCTGGGGAGGTTGAGAGAAGGTGAATGGGTGCACTCATTTCTTATTTAAAAAGGACGACATAGCGACAAGCGTTGCTTTATTTATTTGCCCTTCCTGGTGGTTGTCGATTATAGATTCCGGCAGTATTTGCAGCATATTGCTTGTGTGAATTGTTTTCCGCACACACACACCCACGCACACACACAATGTGGAATAAATTATGAAAGGATTTCCCTGTGGGCCATTCATTTGTGTGCATTAACAAAGAAAGATATAATGTATGCAGCAACCTTAGCATTTAACATCCGTTCTGATGGAGCAAAATCCTTTGGGACTTTGTTGGTGCTAAACTAAAAACCTTGCAACACGTTTGAGGAGACCTTCACTCCGTGGGACGGTACCTTTATCTGGCCTGCCTTGGTGGCAGGGATCTTGATTTCTTTCACAGCAGGGGAGCTTGTGGGATACTGGTTTTCAGCTGAACTCATGGGCTTCACAGGATGAGGCCTGTAAAGAGATTGTATACAAAATCAGAAAAGGGGAGCTTTAAAGAGATTGTACAACATAAAATGCTATGAAAACAATGACAGACACATAAACACAATATTATAAAGCATATGCAAAAAGAGATGAAAAAGAAAAGCCAAATCTGGTGTTTCAAAGATGATCAAAGGCTGCCTTCCCATTTCCTCACAATGAACCACATACACGATTAACAACCGATAGACCAACCCAAAAATAAATCCACACATTTGTTCACATTCACATAATAAATGAACATCCAACCAGCCAAACAGGCATAGTCAACTGACAAACACCGGCTCATGCAATTAAAAGGCATAATTTGAGGCCCATCTCACCTGCGAAGAGATGAAGCTGGCCAACCAACACTGCTATTCTGTGCACCGACAGGCTGACCCTCAGTGGGCGAGACCCAGGCATGCAAAAGATTCCTCCCCCCAGATGGCCCTTCGGTCTGGGCCCCAGGCTCATCCATAGATAGCTGGTGGGGCTCTGAAGATTTGGAGGAATCTCCAGCAAAAGGGTCTGCCCCGAATGGATCTGGCCCAAAAGGATGTCGTCCAAAAGGATCCTCAGTCCATTCCATTCCATGTGATGCAAGCGGTGCATTCGTCATGGTCTCTTTGGATGGAAGACTTTCAACAACAGCGGTTGTAGTGGCAGCCTTGTAAAAAGCGGGCTCCGTGACATTTATGCTGTTGGATGGAGTTAGAGCTGTAGGCGTCTGTTTACTTTTCTGTAAATGCAGGTTTTGTAAAGAAGGAATTTGCTGATTCGAGTCAATATCTTTTTTATCAAACTGCTGCTGAGATTTTTCTGAGTCACCGCTATAAAATGTGCCAAAGGGATCTGCTGCTGAAAAGAGTTGATCAAAATCATCTGCTGTCATTCCCTTGTCTTCCAGTTTGTGCTCTTTCTGTCCATTGCCCGTAAAAAGGTTATCTGCAGCTTGGTTTTGCTTCAATTTTGCCCATGAATCTTTGGATACGAGTTCTTTGCTGAGAGAGTCCATTTTGTTGGATAATGGATTGTTGCTTTTAATGGAATCTGTTGCCGTTACATCTGCTTGCTTTCCTCCTTCCATACCAACAATCTTTTGCCTAGGTTTGGCTGTGGGCATTTCTTTGATTGCCTGCTCTGTTTTTACATCCCAACCTGTTGGTTGTAACCGGCTAGTTGTGTTGGGCACCACTGAGGGCTGAATATTTCTCTCATCAATAGCGAATGCTGACACTTCATTCCTCACACCATCCCTTCTCCTTCCTGATAGGACTTCTCTGCTTGGTGTTTGAGTGCCAACAAACCCCGGAAGTGCCGAGGCATCAGGCTTCTGTACAGCCGGATGTGCTTGTGCAATGCTTTGGCTTTGTTTTTGATTGTAATCAACAGTGGCTCTTGGGAGTGGAGCCGCTGCTGGCTTAGGGGGGGGGGGCATCCTTTTGGATGAAATGGGTTTCGCTTCATAAACCTGAGTTTGTGGGAAGCGGTCGGCCGACCTCTGCCGGTCGCTTCCACTCCGCTTCGTAAGAGACGATGGACTGGGTTTTTCCCGACTGGGTTTTTGCTCCTCTGGACCATCAACGCTCATCTCTTGACAGAGAAATACGTCTGGTTTTTCCATCTTTTTTTGATGTACCTCAGCGATGAGATGATCCCATTGCGTTTGGCCCTGTACTCCATGTCTCTTTTTGGGGAACAAGGTTTCATAGTCAGGAAGGGGGAGCGCTGGTCTTTTGTCTTGCGCTGTTCCATCGGACTCAATGTACGCCGGGTTCTCAATGGCCCTGACAGGACCCCCTGAAGCAGACCCGCCCCTCTGTGTCCTCTCCATCTGTAAGGTTATTTCAGCGGGCGCTCCTTGCGTAGCGTAGGTCGGCGGCACGGGGGCTCTCCTCTTCTTCTCTGGCATGGAGGACGAGGATCCAGAGTTGTCAGTGCTGCCGTGGGGAGAAGCAGTGGACCTCATTGAATGTCACAGATTCAGCACTGACCGGCAAATATGTCAGGGGAGTCAGATGGGACACCAGAGAACATGGATTCAGAGGTATTGAGAGCTGAAGAGCAATGCTCAGGTGTCAGAGATTCAAGCAGTCTGCCAAAAAGTGAAAACAAAGTCCCGAAGGTCAGTGTGACCAATAAATAACTAATCACCAAATGTGTGCCACTCCTGTCTCATGGTACTACCCATCACCAATTCAGCAAACATGTTTCAAATAAAATTTTACAGTATCCAAATAAAATGGTCCTTCAACATGTTCATTTACTGTGGGCTTCAATGTCATTTGACATCAATCAACTAGTAAATGAGGAAGTGCATGAAGAATTACCCAGGGTAGAATTAGTTTTTTTAAGCTGTGTAAAGTCATTAAAGACTCTCTTACTCTTATGGTAAAAAAAATCCAACTATTAGTTTGAACAATTTACAATACATTGCTTTTTTTGCTAGAGTGTGTTTTGTGGATTTGGCCTTAGTTTTAAAATCTAATCTAATCAAACGAAAAAAGTCTAATCAACCAAAAAATCTTTAAAAAAAGTTTAAGTTTAAGTTCAAGTCTATTTTGAAATATATAAGAGATGTCTATACATCTGGACTGCATCCGAGTTTCCAATTCTTAAGCACACAAAGCCATCAATTCCTCTTATAATCTATGTGTAATACATTAGCAATGTCAACCACAACAGCTATAGTTTGTTGCTCGAGTCTCTTTGTCACACCAGGGATAACATTCAAGTCTAACAAAACGCTATCCAGCTATAGCAGCATTAATAAAACAGATAACTTAGTCACAATAGAAAACACAATCATCTCACCATTATTTTCCAATTGAAAGATTCCTTTCAGTGTCCCAAAAGAACCACGTATTGTCCCAGAATGTTCAACCACACTGCCAGTCGCTCTAGAGAGAAGACCCAAACCTGTTGTACACCATACCAGCAGATGACACACCCAGTTTCTACAGCAGAAACCAATCAGCACAGTGGCCAAACCGGATCAACAAGTTGGAGAGAATTCCCTCATTGTCGCAAAGTAAGTTCAAGGAAAAAGCAACCAAAATCTGAGATACTTCAGTTTGTTCTGACTTTGTTAAAAATGTGTATTTGCAATATTGAATCCAAATGCATGTACACTGTGGTGACGAGAATATAGACTTCTTACTGTGGGCTGGGTTACTAGAGGAGAATTCACTTACAATCTCAATTGCACTTCTATACACACTTTACATCTATATACATTTCATATATTATTAATGTTAAATCATGCTGTACAATTGCCATTCGTGGTGGAGGCATGTTGTTGACAGAGAGCATAGTTAGCGGGTTAGTAAAACATTAGCAGATCTCATGGAGCTTGACTTCCTCATGTGGTCGATCAGGTACATGCAAAACAAAGCCACGCCCACTAGCCACACCCACTAGCCACACCCACTAGCCACACCCACTAGCCACAGCAGAGCAGCAATGAAACCCAGAGCCAAACGACTTCTAAATATGATATATTATACTATATATAGTAGAATATACTATATATATGCACACACAGTATAATATATAGTATAGTACAACTATAGTATATATTGTCGTTTTTTTTTCCAGATTTTGAACACAGGAAAAACCTACCAATATATATAGCTATAGAAGTCTCTATATCTTCATAAACAAGTTCACAGAAGGTCACACAGTGTTGACTCGAGCTGTGATCAAATAATATTATTGATTGTTGATCACAACCAAGCAAAAAAAGAAAACTGAAAAAAAAACAAGGGAAAAAGAAACCCACCTTGGCTTTACCGCAGAAACCTTCGCAGTGCGGTTGAGGAAGACGGCAGTCAAGAGGGTTTGTGGGCTGCGGACGGACTTCTGTGGGTCCCCTGGGGTTTCTTCAGAGGGGTTCTGGGTCTCTGGGCTGAGTGAGATCTCTTCAAAGGGGTTGGTGGACTGGTGGACCTCCAGAGCTTGTGAAACCTGGCGAGGGGCTGGCATGGGATCTTCTTCCTCTGGCTGAGCCTCCTCCTCCTTCTCCTCCTTCTTCCGGATTATACCAAACAGAGTGGAGAGCCTCTCGCTCATCGACGCCTCCTCCTGCCGCTTCTTCTCCTCAGCCTCCCGCGCCTCCTCCCGTCTCTGAAGCTCCTCCTCGTTTCTCTCCTTCTCCATTGCCTGTAGCCTCCTGCGTTCCTCGCCTCTTTGCCTTTCTTCCTCGTCCATGATTTTCTTCCTCCTCCTCGCCTCTTCCTCCTCCAACAAGCGCTGGCGCCTCTCCTGCTCCTCCCGGTATCTCCGTTGCTCCTCCGCCTCCTGTAGCCTCTTGGCTTCTTTCTCCTCCTCTTCTACTAGCCTCCTGGCCTCGGCTCTGCATCTCTCCTCTGCCTGCTTTCTCTCCTCCTCCTCCTCCTCCTGATGGCGCTGTTGCTCCAGGATGGCACTGCTGCCCTCCCTGTGGGCCGCCTCCGGCCCGTAGGACGGCACGGACAAGCCCTTGAAGGAGTCGACGGAGGAGTTGTGCGCGCGGACGTCCTCCACGGAGCCCTGGCCAGAGCTGTTCAGACTGAGCGTCGAGCCGGTCTCGGGCTCCGCCTCCTCCGCGTACACGTGACTGCCGTTGATGCACAGGCTGTTGAGGTCACTGGCGCTCTGCTTGTGCCGCCCCAGGAGCGAAAAGGGACCCTGGGAAGCCTTGCTGTCGTTGCTGCCTGTACGCTTGTGGCCCAGGAATTTGAATTTCTTCTTCACTGCGGAAGTAGAGAACAGTAAAACATGACATGTCATTGTGTACACAGCAAACAAAAGTCTGCAACGTGAGCAGACAAACAGACGCAGGAGACACGTGTCAGAGAGGAGGAGGAGGAGCAGAGCAGGCACTCACCTTCGGGAGAGTCCACGTTGAGGCCAGAGGACCGGCTCCCACTCAGAGAGGAGTCTTTCGAGGGGAGGGTGCCCAAGGTGGACATGGACTGTGAGATGTTCTTGTGCAAGTTTGATTTGGGAGCAAACAGTGTTCTGAGCTTGGACTTCTTCTTGGTCCCAGGGAACTGATTGAGTGACTGAGCGTCGGCCTCTCCCTCGCTGTCCGACACGATCTGGCTCACAGGCGGCACAATGGCGGAGGCCGAATCGGAGAAGCCATCTTTCTTCTTCCCGCGGACCTTGTCCTTGAGCTTTGAGATGCGGGAGCGGGGTTTGTCCTGCATGGAGAGATCAAACATGCTGGCTGACATGTTGTTTCTCATGAACTGAACGTCCAGCAGGACCTCTCCTCTGGCCTTGTCATCCTTGCCAGTTTTATCCACTAGCCTGAACCAACTGTAAAAGAACAGAGACAATAGATTAGCTTTGAAAAGAAATTGAAATTACAAAATGATTTTATTTTCAAATTCTATTGATGCCCACTATGCTATGGATACTGATTACATATGATTGTAGTCTCATCTTTACAAAAGAAATTATATAGAATAAATAATGAAATACACAATATTTGTTGCATCGGCTAATCTGAAGGGCCCTTTGTAAGGATGCACCGATCCATCGGCCTGCTATCGGTCATCGGTCAAATAGTCTAAAAGTCACCGATAAACCAATCCAATAGTTGCCTGGGCCGACTCCTGTACCAAACATGTATATTTGCGTTGACCAATAATAAAAAGTCTGTGTTTTATCTGACACACCCCCTGAAGAAGTCAGCCAAAATGTCAGCCGTGTGGACCTACTTCAAAGTTTCGGAAGAGGACAGCAGATTTGCAATTTGCAACTCGTGTGGGCTCAAAACTTCACCATTACTAAAACACTTCAAATTAAATTTGTCACCTGAAAACAAGACATACAAAAGGAACACAACACATATTTAGAAACTAAATCAGCAAAAGCCACTGCGCCTAAATCTACAACTCCCTCGGTGGCCCAAGCATTCGAGAGGGTCAGAAAATTCAATTCGGATGATGACAAAGCTAAAACAATCACTCGGAAAATAACGGAATTCATTGCAATGGATGATCAGCCCTTCTCGGTTGTAGAGGACTTTGGATTTCGGAGACTGGTCGAACATCTTGAGCCCCTTACGCACTGCCAGGTAGGCATCATTTCTCAGATATGTCTACCGGAGACTTACAACAACGTTGCCACCCATATTCACAAATTGCTTGCCAAAAATTACGCATTAAGTCTGACTATGGATATATGGACTTCGGATGTCAGTCCAGTGAGCATGTTAAGTCTGACTGTCCAGGGGATAGACCAGGACTTCAAGCTGTCAGTCCAGTGAGCATGTTAAGTCTGACTGTCCAGGGGATAGACCAGGACTTCAAGCTCCAAGAAGTTGTGCTTCACTCTCAGGAGTTTGCCGGGTCTCACGCCGCAGACACAATCTCACGACCGTTGGATGGCATTGTTTGAAAAGTGGAAAATAGATAAGAGTGCA
>OMNO01080087.1:19166-30211 GCA_900303215.1 Trachyrincus scabrus
GGGGGGGGGGGGGGGCAGAAGTTGACCAGAATGAAACGATTTATGGAGAAGAAATCCCTGGATGTGTCCACTGACCTCGTGGAGCTTCGACGCCACCAGCCGCCTCCCTGTGGTGTTCAACCCCTCCATCACCACCACCTGAGAAGAGAGAGCAGTCACGGAGGAGGAGGCTAGGGGAACATCTAGACATCCATGCATTCATTCACTCATTAATCTGATAGACTGCAGTGCACCCTGGCTGAGCCCCTGTGCTTTTTGTGTCCCGGGGAAATGTCAGAGATCTCGGTCGGACGCCGGGCAGGTCTCGGTTCCCGGGTCCTTGGCAAACTCTGTTACTCTGGGTGGCGCTGTAGCCTGCTGCACACGGACCTCAGCGCAGAGGCAAAGGAGAAGCCACCCCCAAGAGCACGTGGATTCTACCGCATGAATCATTTAACCGTAGATCTAGGTTATAGAACGACCTCCGTCTCCATCAGAAACTCAACCTATAGTACTGTATAATAATAATAATTTAACATGGACATACAATGGAGACATTTGAAAAGATATTCATGACTCACCTGACCAGGAAACAAAGAGTATTCCTTGAGCTCTGATAGGTCCACAGGCACCTGCTGGCCTCCGTGCTCTGGCCCGGCCTCCAGCACCACTGACTGGGCGTTCAGTTTCCCCTTGCTGTCACAGCACACCTGGCCCAGCACGGTAATATTGTCCTGAAACGGGGAAGATAAAAAAACAATAATATGTTATGGTTATATTATTTTATATTTGTTGGGCAATTTGGCAGAAGAGCATTTATTTTTTTCTTGTAAACCTGGAATGGTCAGCAGGTTTTACTCATGGTGACAGGGCGTTGTTTACCTGGGCAGGTAGCGCAACAGGTGAGAACTCCTCGATGTTGAAGTGAGACCTCAGCTCCTCTCCGAGCTCCTCTATCTTCTCCGTCAGCACTGGGGACGACAGACAAGACTCGCCATTTCAACCACACTGGAAACCACAGGGGGGCGTTCAGGGTTCCATCCCCAATGTCTGCAGCATACCTGTTAAGCATTCCTGAGCAAGATGCCAAACCCCCACCTGCTCCTCAGTGAAAATGTCCCACGAATTCACTTCACTCACTAACAAACGATCCTTAATGACTTAATAGTATATTGTAATCAATTTAGACCTAAATTTGTCTAGTTCAAATTCAGTGTGTTTCTAGCAATGCACAATATTAAACGTGTTTAATATTTGAGGGTCTGTCTCATATTGTTGTGTCCTAATGAACACATTTCAAACAAGCCATTCAGACGACCACACCCATCTTTGACTGACCATTGCGCACATCCCTCAGCCTCTGGAACATGAACTTGTAGCTGGAGCGGAGCGACTCCTCAGGCCCTTCCAGAAGCTCCAGTCGGACGCCGACACCGTGGCTCTTTCCTGCGGCCCACAGAGAGCCCTCGTTGGACCCAAACTTCACCACCACCTCCCCCTTTGATCCACGCTGGCTGTACTTTTGGGAAGGGGTTGCACTGCAAAGACAGACAAGAATTATCTTTTCCTCTCTCTTTACAACTCTCAAACGTTGCCTACAGCAGCTTTAACCTGTGACTGTACAGCAGCTTTAACCTGTGACTGTACAGCAGCTTTAACCTGTGACTGTACAGCAGCTTTAACCTGTGACTGTACAGCAGCTTTAACCTGTGACTGTACAGCAGCTTTAACCTGTGACTGTACAGCAGCTTTAACCTGTGACTGTACAGCAGCTTTAACCTGTGACAGTACAGCAGCTTTAACCTGTGACTGTACAGCAGCTTTAACCTGTGACTGTACAGCAGCTTTAACCTGTGACGGTACAGCAGCTTTAACCTGTGACGGTACAGCAGCTTTAACCTGTGACTGGCCGGTGTACCTGGGAGAGAAGCTTGCCGGGGAGAGCAGCAGACTGGGGCTCACCAGCAGAGCTGCACTCCTCTTGGACTGGGGGTGCTCTGGGGTGCTCAGCGAACGTTTCTGGGAACCCTGAACACATCGGCCACAGTGAATGTTGTCAACACCGGTCCAGTAAGTCAACATTAATACATTTGTTTCTCATTTCAGCAATTCAGCATACCAAAGTATGGCATAATACAGCGTACCTTAGCAGGGGTAGAATATGCATCTAGAAGATTATCCTCCTCTTCTTCTGCTTTAATTCTGGTAGAAATATGTTAAGGCGTGTAACAATTTAACCGGCGTTGTTTGGCTCACATAAGGGCTGCCATCAGATATAGCCCATGTTTATAAAGGATACAAGTCTTGCAGTGAGTGGATGTCTCTGGTTCTATTATGTGCTTCCTCCTTTGAGCTTTGTCTGAATTTGTTCTTCTTGTTCAAAACCTGCATTTGTGGCACCGAGAAGACATGAAAATGGATAATCAATACATAGATACTAGTTTGGTAGCGACAGTTCTACCAGTACATGTCAAAAATGTTATGCGTGACATGCCAATCACATAGTCCTCATCACCATTGACTTACTTCGTGTTCAAACTGGTCCAGGTTGTCTATACTCAACTTCAGTCCGTTCTTGGTCGTGCTGAAAGCGACCCACTCCAGCACAATCTCATCCCCCTGCAGTCTGGTGCAGATGGACTGTTCCAACACTGAAGACACAGAGAGCACAGCACGTCTCGACCCATCATATGTATTCCTGATATTAATATTCACTAATAATCGCATGCCAACTTCCCCATATGCTCTTACTTACACTTGTCCAATATAGACTCGTCGTCATAGGCGATGTCAAACAACTCCAGCTCTGACTTTATTCTTTCGAGATTTAATGCGGACATTGTGATTTATATCTTGATTTGCAGAACACCACCGGCTTGACAGATTACAGATATATTATAGATTCTTCAATTTTTCCGTCACTAAATTTCCACTAACGCTACTTGAAAACAATGTAGCTTAAAACAACTAGAAACAAGATGAAAAGAAAAGCATGTCTATTGTGACGAACATCAAAACAAATCTACTGTCTTTACAGTTTTCATTTTACCGCGAAAAGCCGCCGTCCGTCTGTCTGGGCTGGCGGACGGAAACTGCGTCACAGCCCAAACACCGGAAGTTAGTACGTCTAATATTGATACACTGCCACCTAGTGTCCAGTTTGAGCAGTGCCTTCTCGCTATATATAATATGCATGAGCTTGTTTTACCTGTTCAATTCAAGTTCAATGCGTGAAAATGTACAGATACCATAGTGTCTGCATCTCTTTACCCTTTCAAATGACTACACACAGTAAATATGTAGGCCAACTTTTTTTAATCAGTGCTCTACTCTGTATAACAAACAATGTATAACAAACAATAAATGTACAATGTATCCTTTTTAATGTATCTGAAAAACACCAAACTCTTGAATATTATTCATCAAATGCACCACCACCAGGTTTGAATTGACACTCATGTTTCTCTCCTGGTATGCTCATTTCTGCAGGAAAGTGTGTCTTCCTGTAAAGGTAATCAAGACAGAGACATTATTTTTTAAAGTGGAATTGTAAAGATATAGCACAGCCTTTGGTTTATGGTCTGGTGTTGTATGTAAGTAAGTAACGTTTATTTAGTATAGCATCTTTCACAAAGTGTCACAAAGTGCTTCACAAAATTCAAAATGTAAAACAAATAGGACCATAAAACAGAAACAAACAATAAAACAATAAAACATAAGCGTCTTCAGCTGCTTCTTAAAAGCGTCAACAGAGACAAAAAGAGACACACAGCTGGATATCATCAGCGTAACAGTGATATGAGAGACCTTTAAATTTGATAACAATATGACTTAAGGGAAGCATATACAAAGCAAATAACATAGGACCCGAGACAGAACCTTGGGGCACACCACAGGAGAGAGCAGCAGTTTCAGACAGAACTAGGCCAGGCCGCTCCCAGAGACACCCACCCACTGCCTAAGCATTGCAGTCAGGATGCTGTGATATACAGTATCAAAAGCTGCGCTGAAATCCAGCAGTACCTTACCTGTACTGAGTGACACCTGCCCTTCGGAACAAACTTCCATGACGTCACCCTCACCTGTGCTTCACGGAGGGCCAATGACAGCCCGTGGGTGTCACGCACCTGGAGGACAGACAGACTTTTTGTTGGTTGTTGTTGCTGTTCAAGTTTACGTATGAAACCCATTGACAATAAATCTCAATGGATGCTAGCAGAAAAATGAAAAGCAAGGTAGGCTAATTCATGAAAAGAGAAGATTAAAGGGATACGCTGAGATACCTGTAAACTGTCTTACTCAAGTTTTTAATTCTGTGTGTTCGTGATTATTAGGCTACTTGTGATTACCAATTATATGATCAGCTGCTTCTGGCTGGGTAGTCCAAACGGAACACATTGGAAATCTTTGTAAACTAATTAAAAGTGTATTCCCCTCACATGAACAGTAGCCAGGCTACTGTAACTCTGCAAGTCAATGGAAGCGGCTAACGGAAAGCAAATGCTATCCCAGCGAGCTCCCCTTCTGGACGCACGAGGCTGAATTTGGAATTAAACAACACGTCTAAATGTGGGTAAGAATTTACAGATATCTCGGTGTATCCCTATAATATAAGGCTTCTGACATACCCTCATATTATTGAGACAGGCAGTCCTGAACTCCAGGTTACTGCTACTGGTCACGATGCTGAGAGCAGAGCTTAACATCACATCAAATGCCGAGCACATCTTTTCACTGGCCTGGCATGACCGAAAGCATCCGAAAACACACATTATATGAATTGTACATAACACAATACATTGTACATAGCCTACATACACAGTACATGTATTGGGGTGTTAGTGGATACATTAGTGGCTAGTGTTTGATATCTGAGATGGCTTGCCTTGCGTCTCTGTCTATGAGCGTTCAGAGCGCTCTTCATCTCCCTTTGCAGCGCTGCTGTCACTGCCTGTCTGTTGTTGTTCAGTATTGCCTCTAGGTGGTGCTCTAAGAGCTCTTCTGTAGCTGTAGGAAATTCACACACTTTAAGCTGATCCTTTTCTATAGAGCAGGATATGCAACCATTTTGTTTGCATTGCAGCTTCTAGTGCTGGACTAGTTATATAGTTCTACATCTATATTAATGGTGACAATATAAAATAATGTAATTCTGAGTAAATAGTATATATATTTTAATCTGTTGAGAATGTCATATTCTTGCAAAATATGTTTTATGTTTAAAGACATTTAACCAGTGTACCCCCAGCAGTCCCCAAAATACCTAGTGATACCACTACCCCCATTTGAGTTGTATGGACCCTACTAGAATAATCAGGCAGGAGGGATTGTGCTTCTAGAGCAGCAGCGGTGCAGCTGGCCGTCACCTATAGCATCAGAGAGCTCTGAGGTGAAAGGGTCCGTGTGCTGCAGGAAGAGGAAGAGCTGGAGGCTCTGCTCCACTACAGCCAGGCTACACCCCCGCTCCGCCTCTCCCCCGGTCTCACGATCCACTGCCAGGGTGGTTCCTCCTCCGTGCCGGAGATCTGCAGGGAATGCACGGTAGACATTAACTTCTCACGTTAGAGAGTCATTAAAAACAACACCTCACCTTGTGTTGTTTAATTCGTTTTCCACTGCTTTTGAGACTTGCTTAGCATTACCACTACCAACGCGTGCTTTGCATCTCTCCTTAGAACAAACGTAAATATTGAGTTGTTTCTGCTATTGATAATGGATGTTTGCTTATTGATTATTCTATATGGAATAAAGCGGGACATCGGTTGAGAAATCAACAAAACAACAAATAAATGAAATGCATGACTAATGTGGAGTGTGTGTTGTTGGTGGCTGGTTTAAGCAGCCTCACCTGGTCAGAGTTAGACTAATTAGACTCTGGGACTGGGTGAGGCTGCACACCTGTGGGGCATTGGCTAATCAGGCCCACAGGTTAAACCAGCCACCAGCACACACACTCGAGAGGGAGCTCCAGCATGTACCACCTGCTCTGTTGTTCAGACTACCACAAACTCAACAATAAACCGGTTTACTCATGAACTGCCTGTGTCCTGCTGTGGGAGAAGCCCTGGAAGCCATAAGAGATGGCATGTGGCAGAGGCAAAACTGCTACATTGGAAACCGGTTTATTGTTTGTTTGTGGTAGTCTGAACAACAGAGCAGGTGGTACATGCTGGAGCTCCCTCTCGAGTGTGTGTGCTGGTGGCTGGTTTAACCTGTGGGCCTGATTAGCCAATGCCCCACAGGTGTGCAGCCTCACCCAGTCCCAGAGTCTAATTAGTCTAACTCCGACCAGGTGAGGCTGCTTAAACCAGCCACCAACAACACACACTCCACACTAAAGAATTACATATTTTGCATATCATTGCTTTATACTCATGAAGACAACATGGCAAATATCTGAACAACTGGTGAGTCAGGTATGGCTGCATGTGTGTTGTATCTCGTTGCTCCTGGTTACCAGTGGGGGTGAAACAGCGGAGGGTGCCATTGATGCCCAGCTCCTCACAGTCCAGATGAACAGGCAGCCGCTGGAGGAGGTCTGGCGGGCCGGCTACGGGCGTGTTACTGGGACAGTACACCACCACCTGGCCACAGACAGTCAAGAAACAACCCGGTGCGTGCTCGTGTTTTCCCGCGTCTACATGTCTCTGTCTGACAGGCAACACACGGTAAAGGATATTTGGATGTGTGTGAGGCAGGTTGCCAGGTTGGGGTATTGTAGCACACAGGGGGCTAACAGGGCAACTGACTGGAGACTGAGCTCCCCGTAGAGGCCTCTCTCCATGGCTTCAGGAGGGATGCTGAGAGATAATCGGTCTCCAGCCACAGGATGTCCTCCCCGGCACCAAGGTCTTTCACCCACGCTCGCCCGAGGCCTTCAATAGAGAGAGGAGAAGCAGTGAAAAGCGGCAGGGGAAACTGCTACAGTGGCGTAGATACACAACAATGTGTTTTGTACAGTGGCCTGACTGACTTGGAGGAGTTGACATCCAAGAATGTTGACCACCGATCTTTCAACCTGATTCTACTTGTTATCTTCACACTGTGAAATATAACCCAGAAAAATACGCAATAATACGCAATTACAAGTGTGTTCATGCTATAAGAGCACAGTACATGTTATAAGGCAGATACTAATAAATAGTACCCTGCTGTCATACCTGAACATTCTCTGGATCGTCTTTTGATATGACTTCAAACTGAGGTGTATTTTCACCTGTGTAAGACATGACAGCAGTGCTGGTGACCGAGGAGCTAGGCACTGCGTAGGCGTCAGAGGAAGACTAGATCGGTTCATACCCTTGCATTGGTCAAGCTGAGCTTGTGTAGGAATGCCTCAACGTGAGGAGGCCACTCTTGATCAAACTGTCTCACCCCTTTCACCTGCATGGCTCAAAAAGATGAGCAAACACTTACAGACACATGTTTGTATGGTAGGCTCTCAGGCTATATCCAAGATTGTAGTGGACAGAAAATGATGCTAAAATAAAAGTTCTGAGTTTAGTTAGAGTTCAGCTAGTTAGCTAGAGATCATAACAATTGATTATTTCAGGGGTATCAGTAACAGTATGATACACATGGGACCTGGAAGGAGATGAGGAAATGGATGGGGCCATGCAGGTCAGTGAAGCAGCATAGCTGTTCCGGGTCAGCCTCAGGACATTGTTCCTCAGAAGGAAACAGTTTCTGAAGTAGCTCTGTGAAGCCCCATAAAACCAAAGGTCAAAAGCACATAGTGTACCAGAAACTATATTCATACTGTATGTGTGTGTGTGTGTGTGTGTGTGTGTGTGTGTGTGTGTGGACACACCAGGTTTGACCTCCCCTGTGGTGACACCCTCGCACCATGGACCAGCAGCTGCCACGGTACCATACACTGTGTCTGTTCCCAATGGACCACCGGCAACATCTGCGAACGATTTACAAAGGCTGAAACAGCTTAGACTGGAACCTTTACGCCAATGCTTAATGACCTATTAAGACATGTACATGGCCAAAAGGTATTTTCCACATTATTAAACATGACGTTAATAACGTGTTATCACCACACACACACACACACACACACACACACACACACACACAGCTAGCCAACACATGTTAATTTTAATGGATGTATCATTTCTAAAATACATTCATATTTCCCTCCTGGTTGTTTTACCAGTAGGCCTCCATTGGTGGCTAGACGAGCCTCGGCCACTCCATAGCGCGACCATCAGGCCTCCCTCTCCACACTTCACCCTCTTCAATCCTCTTTGCTTTCTTAAAAGCATAATCAGCCGTATAACCTGAAATGTAATCGTAAAACAAAGCGTCAACAAATATCCACAACAGTAAACCGTTTTAAGCTAGCTCGCAGTGGTTAGCTTAGGTAGCCTACGTGTGTATTAAGTGTCGATTAAACACATGTCTTAAACATTAAACATCTCTAAACAATGACAATTCGAACTGTCTTCGATTCATGTTCGTTTAATGTGTCAAGATACGAGGGAATAATAACGTATATTACACGTTGAATCTCACTGAGTATCTTCATCGCTGCTGTGTTTTCTCCAGCAGGCAACTGGACGGACACCTGTAGGAACACTTCGCGCCACGGACGCGCCTTTACGCACAGCCAGGCGCGCTCCAACGTCCCTTCCCAGTTCCCCTTTTAAATACAGTGCAAAGCATCATTTCGCAAATTAATGTAGCCTACTTGTTGAAAAGCACACAACATAGGTAGGCCTGTGTGTCGCCAAATGGTAGTCCTATGTGTATCTTGTTATAATGCTGACATAGACAACATATAATTTATAACGCATTTAATAATGCATTCCCCTTGATACAAAGCATTGCATCTGCATCATCCCACCTGAGTTCATAAGCAGCCAGCCCATGTATTTTTAAATAGTAACGTCACATGTTGCTCTCAACTCAAGAGTCAGTTATGGGAGCTGGTGTTTTGGATGACATTTGGTTGGATATTCTATCTGAAACAGTCTGTACAGCTTCCATCCCAAAATACATAATACAGGAGAACTGTGAAACAGGTTGAAAAGTGATTTGCCTTGTATACAAGGTCTGTAGGCCTATTTGAGGGCCCTGATTGCTATGTCCCAATCAACTGCATGTTCAGTACTAGATGAAACTGAAATAATGGAAATTCATAGGATTTCATTTATTTAATTCAGTCAAATGAACCAAGTAATGCACACATTTTACAGGAAATAAATACATGTGAGCAAATAAATGAATGGTCTGCTTATATATGTATTCTTCAATGTAGACGTCGACTTCAATCGAAAGGAATCATTTTCCCTCTTTTTCAGACCACTCCTTGTATCCACCTGTATAGTTGCGAGCACTAAGAGACAAACACACTGGATTAATACAAAATGACAAGCATTCACTTCTTAAGAGCTCATGGCTTGTTTGGCTGCAGGCCGTGTGGGTTATGTGTACATGTAGCGGGTATTTACCTCTGGAAACCCAGTACAAGGGCCTTGTCTGTTGCTGCCTGACCTCGCCGACCCATCTGACAGTGGAACACCAGCTCCGGAGCGTCCAGTGGGGGTTTGGCTACCCCATATTTGGCCTTGAATTCTGCAGAGTCCAGGGCAAAAGCAGCGTCCACAGTATCGACTATGGAGGGAAGGACGAAAGGGAGGAAATACAGGGAAGGTAAAGAATGACGTTCAATGAGAGGTCCAGACAACTGTAACAAGCTTTCATTTCAGATTCTGGACTATAAACGCAACAAGTGATGCTTTGTCATAAATGTAGGATATACCCACAGATGTTACAATTGTAATTGTTCCCACTTCTAGATTTCACCTCACCAGGTACGTGGATGGATCCTGGGATGCGTCCCTTGTCGACCTCCTCTTTAGTACGCACGTCAACAAGAAAGAGACTCTGGCTCTTCTCCAGGAGAGCTTTGAGATCAGCGTAGGATATCTGGTTTTTGTCTGTAAATGGAGAGGGACAACAATATTTAGTTACCAAAGTAAATACACTGTTGGGGTCAACCAGAACTGAGATCTGAGATTCATCATTGTTATTGTTGTTATTGTTGTGTTATTAATTTGTATTATACTTAATCTTACATGTTGTGATAGCCTATTCGGTGGTGTGATCTGTGATCGAATCCATTTTAATCAAATGTTTAAGAAGACATGGATTTCCATCACTATTGGGTATTGTAGAGAAGTTTAATGTAGTAGCCTACTCTGAAAGAAAGATACTTAAAACAGTGGCCATGGGACTATTATTGTGGAATTGTTGAATATGGGCAACAGATGGAAACAGTAAGGAGCCCAACACCGTTCCCCGGGGATAGGCCTATTCCTGATTTATTATCTTTACAGAACAGGAAAGGGGAATGTTTTATGCTGAGTCACCATATGTCATACTAATATCTTACAGCTTTCCTTCTCACAATGACTTGTTTCACATCACGTATCACATTTCACGTATCGCGTTTTAAGATTTAACTGTGAATTGATTTAGGCTTATCGTTTCTTCCCGATGACCTAAAGTCTTTTTTCAATATACGGACTTACGCATTTTATTTCTGATACAGGTCTAATTGTGCAGACGCATCCGCAAACCACGAGCTAAATAATAGCATTTAAGCAATGTACACTGACCAACTTCAGCGCTAAGTAACACTTACCTGTGCTCGCCATTGCAACTACAACAGGTGATAACAAACGGGTAAAGGTACATTTTCACAACGTTTAAGTGAATTAAAGTTTCAAACACCTCCCCAACTCTTCTGTGGGGAGATCTGATTTGCTTAGACACAAGTAAGGCGGGACCTAACGTACACATGACCAATCATTACAAAGCTTCCGGCTTCAGCAAGCCGCCCCAATAGGATTTTCAAAGTAAGAGACATTGACCAATCATTACAAAGCTACCGCCTTCAGTAAGCCGCCCCAATAGGATTTTCAAAGTAAGAGACACATTGCACAAGTAAAAGTGAGTATTCATGTGCACCAAACCATTAGAATGCATCCACGTTACAAATGAACAGAGGCCTTTGTTGACATAATATGACATTTATTCATAAAATCGGTTAA
>OMNO01080087.1:30231-43537 GCA_900303215.1 Trachyrincus scabrus
CACATGACCAATCATTACAAAGCTTCCGGCTTCAGCAAGCCGCCCCAATAGGATTTTCAAAGTAAGAGACATTGACCAATCATTACAAAGCTACCGCCTTCAGTAAGCCGCCCCAATAGGATTTTCAAAGTAAGAGAAATTGACCAATCATTACAAAGCTACCGCCTTCAGTAAGCCGCCCCAATAGGATTTTCAAAGTAAGAGACACATTGCACAAGTAAAAGTGAGTATTCATGTGCACCAAACCATTAGAATGCATCCACGTTACAAATGAACAGAGGCCTTTGTTGACATAATATGACATTTATTCATAAAATCGGTTAATACATTGTAAAATAGTATTTACAATACAATTAGCCTGCCATATATCTTGTGTCCTATATTAAAGCCAGAGGATTTGCCAGCAAATCTACCTGCAGTTTCACCTATCGATCACTGTTTGTGCGTAAGTGTTAATCCATAACATCCTTCAAATTGCAATGTGCTGGCACTAGGCCTACTATATTAACAGTACCATGATTGTAAGATGCCGAACTATGTTCTAACAAATATCCCCCTGACACAATGCCAATATAGTTTCTAAGAGTCATTTAGCTTGGGTCCCTCTTCAGTCTGTTGATCATCTGTCCTCTTTCTTCCTTCCTGCATGACTGCATTGGGTCTGTGTGTCTGGCTCACAGATTACCCTCCGTGCTGTAAGAGGGGTTCCCCAGTCCCTCGGCAGAGCCCTCGGTCGCCTTCCGTCGCGCTCTGCGTCTCCAGAGGATCATCAGCGCTATGACGACCAGCAGAAGGGGGATTGCGACTCCACCCACTACGAGCCCCACCTTCACAGAGCTGCTGAGCAGCGCGGGGGGGTGGTAGTGCGTACAGGAAAACTCTGATGCCGCGCTGTGGCCCGCCGCGTTCACGGCCTCCACGCACACCTCTGCCCCGGCTTCCAGGGGCGGCACCCGTCCCCGACGCGCCTGCGCCCCAAACTCCAGGGCCCCGCCTCTGTTGCCCTCAACCACCACTCTGTATCCAGACACGACGGACCGCGGGGCGCACCACTGGACCTCCACTCCACTGCCGCCGCCTCCGTCGCCGCTGCTGGGCAGCAGCGTCCGGAGCCTCGGAGGGTGAGGGGCCTGACGAGCCCCGCTGAGGCCAGGGCAGAGGCAGCCGCTCTGGGCCGAGAGGTCGGCGCAGGGCGGCTGGTCCTCCCGGCAGGGATCGTACCGGCACCGCTCGTGAGGGAGGCGAGTCGGCCCGGCGGGAGCAGCCACGCTCGGGGGATCGCTGTGGCTGTCCGCATAGTCTTCGTCGTAGTCGCCCACGGCGGTCATAAACAGGATGCGTGGGCGGGTGATGGGGGATGAGGTGGAGAGAGCGTTGGTTAGCCTACGGGTGGGGTCAAGGGTCAGGAATAGTAGGAGCATGACTAGGCTCTTGTAGAGTAACACCATGAGTACCTGCATCTCTGCAAATAGAAATGACAAGATTCATAATTAAGATTCATATTACAACACTGGTCATGACTAAATGCATTGGCCAGATTAGTTTCTCAGCTGCTACACATGTATATACTGTATATGTATCTATGTATTATGTAACGCCTATATGTTACGTCAATGTAAGTCTTAAGTGAAAGCATGTAGTCAAAGAGTTGAAATGGTATCATCAAATCAAAAAGAGAAACTATACGGCAACTATATCAATGGTCCTCCCTGGTCACACACAAGCATATGCGTATACCAAGCATATGCCATAGCATACTGCTGTGGTAGCATTCTCACTGTGAACCCATTGGATCCAGTCTTTGATGACAAGTTAAGATGAAGGAAAAGGACCCTGCAGTGCCCAGCAGTCTGCTGTCTCTTGGCAGCAGGCCAGTTGGGTTCTGTGGGAACCCAAGCAAAATGTCACCCCCTGGACCTCCCCTCCTTTTAAGGAAGGCTATAACGTAAACTCTTTTATCTAGCTATAACTACATGTTTGAAATCTGAAGAACCTTGTTGTTTTCTGTGTTTGTTAAGGAGCACAATGACACACACAATATACCAATATGACTTAAGAGCACGTCTTCACAAATGTTAATATCACCATAGTAACGCTGGAGGCCAAATAGGCCTGAATGCTATTGGCTTACCTGTTGAACGATGAACGGGTGTTCTTAAGGTCTTACGGTCTTCCCTTGCTGTCCTTCCTTGTATACTGTCTGGCCATACACACGCTTACTCACTCTCGTCTTTTCTTATTGTCTGCTTCCCTTAGTTCCCCTCAGATACTCTCCTCCTTCCCAACACCCCCTCACTTTCCTCCCCCTGTGCCTTTTTCTCTCTCTCTCTCTCTCTCTCTCTCTCTCTCTCTCTCTCTCTCGCTCCCCCCCATTGCTCAGTTATAGTTCTAAGTGCTTGCATGTGAGACGGTGGTAGTGGCGGGCATTAACTGTTTGCCCATCTGCTGCATAGCATACTAATTTCCTTAGTAGGCAGGCTTGTTCTTGTTGTGTGTGTATGTGTGTGTGTGTGCATGTGTTTTTATGTGTGTGTGTGTGTGTGTGTGTGTGTGTGTGTTTACCGGAATGAAGAATGTATGTCTTTTGTTTATCACAGGCCTCTCCATCCCCCATGACCCCCATTGTGTCAGGAATGAGGAGAAGAGGCACCAGAGTTCCGTCCCGTCTCTTCTCCTCCTCGACAAGTCATTACTAGTCCCACAGCACCCACTCACGGGGTGAGAGGAGTAAAACCAGGGCAGGAATCGTTATTTTGCAATCTTCCTTTGATTTCCGTTTTTCGTCCTATTTATGTGTTTAATCGCCAGCCTTTCAAACATCCTAAATGTTTTACTTCACTGGTAACATTTGCTGCCGATTTTCCAGCAAATGTTTCCTCCATTTTAAACCTCCAGTTCTTGGTTAATATTTGTTTCACAGCCCACGTATAGATCTGACGCAATCAGGCAATGTGTAGCTTTGAGATAATCAGGCCTGACACATGCCGTCACTGGAACTAACCAGACATCTGAGTCAGTGCAGCCACGGTTGCATACAATAATACAATTTGTTCTTTTTTTTGCCAGTGGATGAGAGCATACATGCATACATGACATGAATAGAAACATACATTAGAAACACTGATGTACGTTCATTTACTTATGAGAGATATGCTATTTTCTCACTAAAAAAGAAACCATACTTTGCGGTGACACAAAGCCTATATGTAGGCCTATTACTACATACATGCAGACATTGTGTGAATAGTCACTGTAAGTGGGTGATTAAGGCTGGGTCAGAGTCACATTGTTGTTTTGAGATCAGAAAAGATAAGAGTTCCTCAAGAAAGATTTTTGCATTTTTGTAGTCATGTTTAAATGTCTTGCTGTTATTTCTGGACACTACTTGTTTAAATAGACTTGCCTACATAAGCCAATGCCTAATTTAAACACACCGAATGTTTCTTTATAATCTGTCAGGATATACTAGTGTTCTACGTCCCGTCGTACAGAACATTTCCAACCATTCAATATTTTAATGGAGTTTGACAAACATTTTTTGATGGATTACGACGCCACTAGTAAAAACAAGTGACAACTCTTTTAATCATTTTGGCCTCAAAGTCCCAGTTATTCACTGATGGATAGATGTCTGGAAGTCTGGAAAATGTGTGTGTGGCCTGATGCCCTCATCCCCGTACAGGACACGAGACAGACTTATCATGGTCATCATCCATGCGGCGTTGTTTTGTCTTCGGTGCCTCTACAACATGTCCTCATTGGCCCACAAAGCCAATGTGGAGCACTGCTGGTGAAATACATTCGTTGTGTGTGTGTGTATGTGTGTGTGTGTGTGTGTGTGTGTATGTGTGTGTGTGTGTGAGAGAGAGCGCTGGTTTATCCTGTGTGTCTTGATTATTCTCATGCACCACAGGTGTGCAGCCTCACCCGGCCCCAGAGTCTAATCAGTCTGACTCGGGCCAGGTGAGGCTGCTTAAACCAGCCATCAACCACACGCAGTCCACAGTCATGGTTTTTATTACCGCCATCCATAGCTGTGGGCCAAGATTTTTCCTTTTACAACTTCATATTTAAGAACATAATATTCGTCATATTCGAGATACTACTTGCTTAAATAGACTTTCTTACATAAGTCAAATGCTCATGTAAACACAGAACTAATGGTGTATTACAATGTGCTCCTCTTCTTCTTACACAGAGAGGATGAAGAGTAAACCCTGGGATGGGTGAGTCATCGCAGGTCATGGCGACTGCAGCACCAGCAGTGCCCTGGAGACTACATACTATCAACACCAAGGCAAGTCAGAGCGTGCCAGAGCTGTGTCACGTCGTGAGCTTACTCTAGCACACATAGACTCGACGGAGTCTATGCTTTATAGAGTATGTTGTAAGCATGCTGCAGGTCCAGTGGCAAACCCTGCCCCAGAATTGCCAATTTCACGGGTCAAGATAACCTGGTACCACGGAGGAGTAGATAACCCGGTACCATGGAGGGGTAGATAACCTGGTACCACGGAGGGGAACCTGTGAGTTGATAGTGACGTATCCTCTGCGATCACTCATCTTGTATTGGCCCTGATTAACATTCCTTTACACATGACTCCACTAATCTCTCAACAAAGCATTCTTCTCATGTTATGTGCTGCCTCATTCCCTCTGCTGCCCACACTCATCTGGACTGAAATAGACTGAAATAGACTTTCCCCCTTTAGGCAGGATGTGTCCTCACTATATCCTGATTGATCTTTGACTCCCACCCCGAAGTGATTACTAATGCTGGGACAGTATTGTGACTGTAAAAAAGAACTGAGAAGCGCTCCTTCCACAATCAGAGATAGACTTCTGAGATACTGATGATGAGGATTTCCCAAGTAATACTTACTTAGAGAATACGCCTATTAAGTTATACGTCAGAGTAGGGTGTGCAGTGGAATATGCTTGGATATGACAGAAATAGCTGTGCAAACAGTAATTGAGCTGTTTGAGCTTATGTAGGTATGTATGTATAACTAGATAAACATTTATTTAAGTAGCCCTATATAAGTATTACATAAAGAAACTGACTTTCGATATAGGCATACAGTAAAATACCAGAGGGGGTTGTCTAATGCTTTGTTCGTCACACATGACTCATTTCTTACATAAAGATTTAGAGCCATCGGTGGCACGAAGCTAATTCTATGTGGTAGGTGAAGAATGAGACAGAACTTGCTACACCTACGCTGCATACAATGACATTATGTGTCACCAGACGGCACAACATATCTTTTGATTTTGATCTCACAGTGAGCAAAACATAGAGCTCAAATATCTTTATGTCTTTATTATTAATTTGTGATTATATGTATTAGAATGGAAAATACTAATCACTGCTTTATCAAATGTGTTCAGGCTGTTTATTACATGCATTAGACTGAGTGATTTGGCTCCCACTTGTTGAGTTGAGTTCTAACTCCTCCTAGCGGCCAGTGGTTACTATTGCACAAGACAGTCGTTAATTAAATTGGTTTCTTTGTGAGGCTCACAGACGGCCAGGGTTATATAATCAAACTGCGTTAAGTAAAACTACAAAAACAAACTAAGTTACTTCGGGTGAGTCATTAAAAAAAGTATTCAATATTTGGTTGGAGATGAGGAAACGGGTAGCCTATAATTAAAGTAAACAGAATCTAGGTCAAACTAACAAGCGTGTGTGTTTCACTCATGAAAACAAGTGACGCTGCTTCAAGATCAAGATCTACAAGACAAACAGACTCAAGGAGACTGTTAATCCACTGTGAATGACTGTTAATGCACTGTGAATGACTGTCAATGCACTGTGAATGACTGTTAATGCACTGTGAATGACTGTTAATGCAACCCTGCCTACAAACATATTCCACACCAACAGTTCTCTTGAAAGGGTTGGGGAGACATTTTTGGGTCTAACTCTCAACTTTGCTCTTTTCAAGAGACGCAGAAGAAATTCGTTGTTTTTGGATGAGTATTACGACACATTGTACACACATATGTCAAGAAACGTCCCATCCTAACGCTGTCCTATTCACAACGAAAAGTCCCGAGCAACAACAACGACACTCCCACTATCTCTCTCTCTCTCTCTCACACCGTTAAACCCCGCCCCTGATAACCAGGCCGAGAGCGGCCATTGGCCGAGCCCCGCCTGTCGGTTGGGAAGGGGGCGGGGCCCGGCTGTTGAATGAAGGCCGTGTTCTTCTTCTTCCTCCCGTCTGTTGACATTCGGAGCAGCAGGAGAAGAACCTCCGCGACGGACGTAATGGACCTGCACCTATTTCACGTTGGACATGAGAACATCTACTGAAGGAGGAGGAGGAGGAGGAGGAGGAGCCGTCAACGCTACAGGACGACATTGCCAACGAGTTTTGAGCGCGGACGGGTCATAATAACGTATTCCTGAGTACTTGTCAGTGTGTTTTTTTGTTAGAATGACACATTTCCCAACCGCGCTCGGGAAGTTGAAGCTCAGATCGGGACCACCAGGAGGAGGAGGAGGAGGAGCGGGTCGTTGCAGTGTACTTGTCTGACCGGGGAAGGACACTCAAACAAAAAAACAAAACCCTGTGATCCGGATCTGGACGTCAATGTTTGTGTGTACCCTTGATCGTTGCGTGTAGGCCTACGCGCGCGCGCGCGCGCGTGTGTGTGTGTGTGTGTGTGTTTGTGTGTGTGTGTGTGTGTGTGTGTGTGCGCGCCCAGTGAGCCCACGATTAACCCCTCGTTCGCCGGAGCAGACAGACAGCATGGGGGTCCACGGGGAAGACCACCGTCACGGGGACCCATCCAACGGGGACTTTCGGGGCGAGCAGACGCCGGCAGACCCGGAGACGGGTGGTCTGGGCAGCGCCGCTGCTCCCCGCGACCCAGACGACGGCCGACCGGCGGAGGACGACACAAAGGCGGCGGAGAGCGAACGCGACGTCGCGCCAGAGGACAGCGCCGTGCATCTGATAGACGTCGCGTGTACACCGCCCCGGTCCCCCGGCCGCGGAACCCGGTCCCCGGGAGCCGGAGACGCGTTCGTTCCGCCCGACGGGGGGTTCGGGTGGATAGTGGTGTTCGCCGCCACTTGGTGCAATGGTTCGATATTCGGAATTCAAAACTCTTTTGGCATCCTCAACATCATGCTGATGGAGGAACACGCCGACCCCAACGACCACAGGTCCCAGTTCAAAGTGGGTGAGTAGGCTGCTTGTGGTGCTGCTGCTGCTGCCAGACAGCCAAGACGTTTCATTGCAGCAAGTGTTGCTGCTGCAAAAAAGTGGACATCAGTGCAATGCATGTCGTAGATCAGGTATATGAACTCACGCCTGTCAGTATATCAGGCCTACAGTATATATAGCCCATTGCAATTCCACATCTCAACTCAACTAAACTTTGAGATGTGGTCTACAAAAGTCTCCTATCAACTAGTTTGTTTTAGTTTGAAAATGTGCACATGATGTACGTTATTGAATATCTTTAACTATCACTTTTATAGTCTATTGTATCCTATCCAAGACATTCATGTCAAATGTTTTCTGACATGTTATATTTCCTCCCAGGGCCACATCCAGGTTTTGGAACCATTAACAAGAGTATTACAGTTCAGATATTGTTAATGCAGTTGATATATGTCCAATTGTTTGATCAATATCTACACCTATAGCCCATATTTCATATAGTACAAAAGCAGTGGGCCTATAGGATCCACCTGCCACTTTATATCACGGATGATTCCAGCCTGTAGTGTCAGACTCTTGTGTGTATATAGAAGATCAAGCAATGGTCTGGTCTCGTTGTGCTTTGCTTCTGTGCCCTCAATCTTCTGGGCCAATCTGTCGAGGATTACTCCATCAATTACCAGCATCTCTCTCTCTCTCTCTCTCTCTCTCTCTCTCTCTCTCTCTCTCTCTCTCTCTCTCTCTCTCTGTTTGGTCATTCAGAGTGAGTGCAAGACAACAGATACTATATTGTCTGGGCTGAGAAGGTAGGCCAGTAGAGTACATGTTAATGGCTCTGAAAGAGGGATTATAACGTTTAGGTCTGATATCCTACCTTTTCATATAATATATTTCAATGTAATAGGTTGGATTTGGATTGGGTCATAATGGGAGTTTGAATTCATATGCATATATTGTGTTGCAGTATATATAATGGCTTATGATCTATCAATTATTTAGTGGTAATACATTCACCTGTCACCTCCAAACAGATATGTACAGCATTGGCAGCCACTTAAACATGTTTAAGTGAATACTGACTGGCCCTTCATGGGATTCATAGGGTGATCACATCATATACATCACATGAACATTCCTGGAGAGCTTTGGCATATTCCCAAATATTATAAACATATAAGATGGAGAGATGAATAGGTAAGAGTTTATAAAACTGTAAGCACCAGACAGATGGGATGGGTCAATGTGTTGCTATGGGACACCATGCGTCGTTTCCTGCACAGGAAGGGAAGGTCTGTGAGGAAGACACCCTTAGGGTGTGTGTGTGTGTTTTTTAATTATTATTTATTTGTATTGATATTTTGTACAGGCTGATAATAAACCGTTTATGACATACAAAAGCAAAAACGATGAGACAATTATCAGGAAGTGAAAGGAATACAAGCATGTTAGCGGCCACACACACACACACACACACACACACAATACAAAATGTATCCCTGCTTTCCTCTGCTAAGTACTCCTACGTCGACCAATACAATAGCCTCCTCTAAACGAACCACGTTGTACAATTATGTAGGCCGTAAGTGAATGAAGTACGCAAAGAACTAGTGCCCAAAGCTTTCATTAAGGACTTCCAAGCCTTTACTCGTGTGTTGCTGGCTTCCAGTACTTGTACATTCCCTTCTGTGTCTCCACCTCTCAGCAGCAGCCTGGCGGAGGAGGCCATAGACAGCTCTTCATGTGAAAGGACTGAGTTCTGGTCCAGAGCCCTGTTCTGCAGAGCGCATTATTCGTTGTGTCACAAAGATGTCTCTACAAATAGCTGGATGTTATTGGGAAAGAAAGTATGTTATTTATTTAGTTTGAGATGTGTTTCTAGAAATGGCTGGATGCTATTGGAAAGGAAAGCACATCATTTATTTTGTTAAAAAGGATGTTTTCTAGAAATGTCTAGAGACAATGTCCCCGGCCGACTTTGAACCCGGATCTCTGCTGTCGTCCGATCGCTGCCACAGACAATTACACACCACGGGCTCTTTGAGGCACAAAAACATGAACTGTATTTTATATCCAAATCTAATAAGCGTACTAACTCAACAGTTAATTTCCCCCCCCATCCTCCCATGTGAAACCTGCAGCGGACTAACACGCGGCCCGGTTGCATGTTTTGTCATTTTTGCACGATCCAGTGAAATCCTAAAGGCTCCACTCACATTTCACGTTTTCAACGTTTTGTGCCGCGCAAGTAACATATTACGGAAATCCCAACGAACTATCTATTTGTGGAGTGTCTGTCAGACCGATTGACTCAGGGGCTGGGTGAGGCTGCACACCTGTGGGGCATTGGCCAATCAAGGCCCACAGGTGAAACCAGCCACCAGCACACACACTAGCATGTCAGCACATACCACCTGCTCTGCTTGTTCAAACAAACTCAGCAATAAAGCAGTTTAACCATCATCTGCCTGTATCCTACTGTTGGAGAAGCCCTGGAAAGCCATTGTAGATGCACTAGCTTGGGGCTGGATGGATGAGGGGCTGGATGGTTGAGAGGCTTGAGGCTGGATGGTCGAGGGGCTTGGCTTGTGTATTCCACTCCAGTGTCCTCGGTGAACCTTGAGCAACATTCCTAATCCTGCAAGATTCATACCGGCTCTTAAAATGGGACAATATGAGGAAAAACGTTATCTTTATTTGCATCATGCAAGGTTTCCAAATGTCCAAATGTAGCCTAATATTTTCCAACATTACCCAGAATAACTGATAGCATGGGTAGGAAGGGTGTCTTCTTACTCATTCTTATATTTTTTCCAGAAGTCAGTCCAAGTCGCTTTGTATAAAAGCATCTTTTAGCTTGGATGTTTTTCAGGCTTCCACATGTCTGTCTCAACCTGCAATCACATTACTATTGATTACTTGCTTGATTATTCAAAAATGTTGCAATCCAACTTCTGAGCATGGGCAAGTTCACCACTTCACAATATTAGGATATTTATCAACATCAAGCTGTCAGCGATTTCAAGGCATTTGTCAAAGCAAAGTATCATTATATATCATAGACCCCACCCACTAAACCAGCCTATAGCGCTCCCTATGGCGGGCACACCATCCACTATCATAGTTTCTATTGATTCATATGGGAGGATTCATACGATCCTATGAGTATGTATAAATCATTGCCCCGCTTTATATGAATGAGCATGTCGCCGTCTGCATATTTAAAAGGCGGTTTAACCCTCAGAAGATTGATTGATGATTGAACTCTGGCATGCTACTGGCTGGGAGGAGATGCTCTGCTTCTGTTGTTGTGGAACTGGGTACAGGGTGGGGATGCACAGCTCCATAAATGATTCATTTCTTTTTGAAAGAGAGCCTATAATGAACTTGTCATTGATCCTGTGATCTTCATACTGCTCTGCTTTTTCACCAGTGAGAGACAGACAGACAAAGTGAGAGTGAGAGAGCGTGTGGGGCGCGATAGTACTAGCCGAACGAGGAGGAGAACCAGGAGTAGGCTAGACCAGGAGCATGGCTGTGAACCAGGAGGAGAACCAGGAGTAGGCTAGACCAGGAGCATGGCTGTGAACCAGGAGGAGAACCAGGAGTAGGCTAGACCAGGAGCATGGCTGTGAACCAGGAGGAGAACCAGGAGTAGGCTAGACCAGGAGCATGGCTGTGCAATGACCTCATGGCCAAACATCAGCTCTATCGTCACACAGGGACGTGCAATGGGGAGAGTTATTGATATTGCGTGTGTGACGTAATTCATCGATCGCAATTTCATATGTAACTAAATATTGTGGTTATGCTTCATGCAGCATTATATTACATTGTTACTGTCATGAGTTGGGATGTGGTCATTCCAATCTGGATAATGATACACACAGCAGCACACACACACAATAGTACAGTATCACATAACAATATTGCAACTTTGCCATATAACCCAGTGGATAATGGGTTGAACTTGAGTCCAACTCTTCATGAATTAAAGATGAATGATATTGTTTGGAAATTTACACAGCATTGGCAGAATAGCGGGATTCTTAGGGATATTAATATTTTCAATAAATATCAATCAATTAAACATAATTGATTCACGCATATAATCTGTAGTTCCATTAACCAACAGTCAGGCTTAATCATGAGGTGCTATGTGCTATTATTGTTTGACCTGCATTCAAAGGGCCAGTGTGATTGTAACCTTGAAGGACCCTATTGAAACTCAAACAGGGTTCTTCGAGCACACTATCAGAATGGAAGCCTGAGGGGTTTTTGGACTGTGAATGGAAGTCATGTATTTTCACAGATGATTACATTTTTATAATAGAATGGAGTGAGAGATTAAAATGGTTGAACAACACTGGACAAAACCTTTGTGCTTTTGGTGTTTTCATAGGATTGTCTCATAGGTTTACAATATGAAACAGATTAACATCTGCACTCAATCGCTTAATTACTGGGAGATGATAGTGCCAGGTTTGAGAAGCGAGACCGTGCCATGACGGCAAGCATAACTCTTTAATCATTGCTTGTCCTATCAGTTAGTTCCTCATTTCCATCAGCTCAGCAGTGCAGGTATAAATCCTCCGATGGTGGGTCCAGGGATATTGTGGCATGTTTGGCATTCCTAAGTGCAGGGGGTTTCAGGTTTACTTGGGATCAGGGAGTTTAGTACCCACAGTACCAACACACACACACACACACACACACACACACACACACACACTCTATTGTATGATCGCTCTATCTTTATGCTCTTGTTTGCTACATCGACCAGTCTGACATTCTAGAGGGAAGAGAGAAACTTGTTCACACACACACACACACACACACACACACACACACACACACACACACACACACACACACCATTTCCATACAAGAAATTGTGTGTCTAGAATCTAAGAAATGTCTAAAATCTACTAGTTAATTTAAAAACGGAAATTCATTACAAGAAAGTTTTTTTTAGGTGTTTACTAAACAAATTCTTTGCTATATTAAAAATAAAAATGTAAACGTCAATAAAGTAAAGTACAATACGTTGGATAGATTGGAATAAAACGTGTTCAGGGATTTCCACATGGTGATCCAGGAAGTGTCATTTTGTTGAGCGCGTAGCTGGAGAACAATAGGGGAACCTTTATTTAAAATCCTGTTTTATTAGTGTTTTGCTCAACCGGTGGCTGCATTATGTTATGCACACACACACACACACACACACACACACACACACACACACACACGTTTTGTGCACACAGATGCAGCTGCCTGCATCTGCATCCTGGACCAAAGACTCCACACTTGCATGGGACAGCGGAATCACTGCATTCCTAGTTAGACATGTGGAACTAATGCTTAATAACGTCACATGTCCAAACATTTGTGGCATTAAGGTGTTTGAGCAGGTGTAGGTGGTTCTCTCTCTCTCTCTCTCGTTCTTATCTCTCTCTATCGTATGCTCACTTTATCTTTATGCACTTGTTCGCTACATCGACCAGTCTGAACTTCTAGAGGGAAGAGAGAAACTTGTTAACACGCACGCACGCACGCACACACAATTTTGATTCTGTCTCCATCCTCATGTACTTTCTCTTTTGTTTTGAACCATTCAGACCTAATTTAGTGTAATGGGTGCTCTCAGCCTCCTGTATTAGAGTCCCTCCCATGTAGCGGGAAGAGGCTGGCAACCAGCGGCAGGGAGGGGGGCTGTGTGCAGAGGCTTGAGAAGTGGTGCTTGGTTACAGTTGTGATGATTGGATCTGCAGGGAACTTGGATGCCTGCACTTGCCATTGTACTGGTCCTGAATGGACTGGACCGTTTGAATGTAGAATGTTAAACAATCGATGCAAATCTAAAAATGCAGGATATTAACATCAATGCAAATTCTGTTCTGGGGTAGTGATCAAGGTGAGATGCTCAGCTCCATCTCCATAGGAACGAGTCTCGAAAGCTGTAAACAATTAGGATGCGGTGTCTCTCGCCGAGGATCTGGTCGTACAGCTGCGGAGAAATAATGGACACATTAACAGTCCGATCACTCAGAACACCAAGACTGTGTGTGTGTGTGTGTGTGTGTGTGTGTGTGTGTGTATAAATAGACCTATTTAAGAAGAAGTACAAG
>OMNO01080090.1:6841-22291 GCA_900303215.1 Trachyrincus scabrus
CGGGGGGGGGGGTCACACGTGTGCAATTTATTGGAGAACATGAAACACATTGAACCCACTGCTCAAAGAGCAGACTATAATATACCCGTGAGTATCTCCGTGTGGATTCGTCTTCGAACAGATTTCCGCAGTTAATGACTCACTTCATCCCTCGTCATCATCATGAGAAAGAGTCAGATATAGCAGGAGCACATGTTTATTTCAAACAGCCCGAAGCTAAATACACATTAGCAGCAGCACCAGTGCCGACTGCACCGTGACGGCGAGGGTTAATGGGACAGGGCCGGTGGGACTTGCTCATGGAGAAGATGCCCCCTCTCCTTGCACATGTAAAGGAACAGAAATGGCAGCTTATTCTGGCGGTTTTTGGAGACTAACTACTGAAGATAATGTGTAATGTCTTTTTTTTATATCCAGGGTATTTTCTCCCCTGCAGGAGCAGTGCAGACTTATTAATATTAAGTGTTGACATTTTAGCCTCTCAAATAGCGCTGATAAGTGATTAACTGCTCAATGTTCCCGAAGGCTGTCTTGGTTCAAGTAATGCCATGACATACGATGGGTTTTTAATATTTTCTAGTTAAAAGTCTTTGGAGGCAACAGGTGCAGAGATTGATATACCTTTAAAAGTGTGAGACAAAAAAAATCAAAATCGGAATTTCTGAAATATGAATCCTACATGAGTGTAGGCTACATATAGTCTTGCTCTGTGCCAGGTCTGCCAGTGTTGACTACTAGTCAAATTATAGACAAAGCAAAACACACTAGCTATCATTCACATTTGTATGCACACCGGGTGACTACGGAGCACAATAACAACACTCAATCAACTAAAGTGAATAGCAAATGAACTGGACTACATGCTATTGCAGGTACTCGCAAATACATCGAGAAAGACTACAAGGAAGACACAATCGATACAATTCTGACCAAGCCTGATAAGCCACTGCTGCCATTGTCCGATTAGAAATCCTCGTCATCGTAAATTGTACGGCATATTAAAGCAATCTCAAGCTCTGTGATAACGACTATCATTTAGATCTTCATAATATTAATCATCAATTCCATTAGTGGAGGTTTAGTCAGTTAATGGGCTTCATAAGCAGACCAAAGTCCAAAATAAAGTTATTGGATTCAGCTTACTGGGGAAAATCTTTACAAAAATCATTCTCTTCCACACCAATCGCCCCCATGCAGAGTATTGAATGTCACTGTTCATATCTACGACACGGTAAACATCAAATATACTGTGCTGAAGTAATTTCACAGTGTGCTGCTCTCACTAAGCCGGCGTCTATGCAATTTACCCCCTAGTCATTGGATAATGTGATTATCCAATCAAACATAGCCGTTTATTACTTTGGTAGCTTAACACCAAAAAATAAGGGAGTGGGGAATAAGGAGGAGGAGGTCGCCCAGCTTAAAGAAGAAACTAATAATAACATCATTACAGCCGAATGTGATTCAACAGATATTTATCTCGTCAAAGACTAACTTTTGTGATGTTTTTGTGCTTTTCTTCTAACTGGGTATGTTTGCAGCATGCGGTAATGGAAGGCCTTTGTTCCACTTCCTCCTAGAGCAGGAAGAGTTGCGTGTGGTGGCTGGCAAACAAAAGTTAGCTTGGTGTTTGTGAAAAAAGAAGGAGAAAAAGGTGTATTTGTATTTTAATTAAAAAGTGTTATTCGATGTGTATTTTTAGTGAAACGTGGGCACAGCGGAAACAAGAGACATAAAAAATAAAGGTATGGAGTGTTTGTTTTGACTAATTCTTGACTGTAATTAACGTGGCATTCTAATGCGGTCTCACTTTTATTCTGGTTCTTTTCTTCACAAGCTGCTGTTCTAGTCAATCACCGTTTTCCGGTCTGTACCACCTGTATACTGGTGTAAGGGGTTTTCATATTGTAAGGCGTTTGTTTATACTGATGCTACCAGACGTATTATACACATTTGGTTTAGTCCTTTGTTTTAATCCACAAGCTGGGTGCGCTGCGTATTACTTTTGTCTTTAGCGTGTTGTGTTTTATCTTTGCGTGTGTCTCTTGGAACAATTTGGTGGTTTATGCTTGTATGTCATGTACTGTGCTCTAGCCCCTGACCTAAGTGTTAAAACTAAAGTGCTGATTTTGTATAAATAAAATAACACTTTATATTTGATACACAAGTCTCTGTTGAAGCCCTGTAGCCGTTGGTTTGGTTTAGTCCTAATTACATCAAATGGTATAACCTACTGTTGAGTCAAAAATAATTTGTATAGATCAAAACCTAGATCTAAAACTATGCATACTAACTTGCTATACATACGTGCATTTGTATTTATATACCAGCCTGTTTCTTATCTGAGTGCGCTGTATAAACCTCCACCTGCTACACCATAGCAAACTAACTGTGTAAATATAGCTGTTGAATTGCTCACACTTAGTGCCATCTGAAATGTTTGCAATGTTAATGTGTGTGATGGAGTGCTTCTGTTGTGTGTTTGTAAGTAGACATTCTGGTCTAAGTAAGAACCTCATTGCGGGTTTTTTTCACAGATGAACAGCTATAATATGTATACATTGTAAATGCCATCTAGTGGAATATTTGATGGAAATTAGCAGATCAAACTATTTATTTGTTTGATTATTTAATTGATATTTTAACCAGCATTTACTGTCTAATTTTACTGTCTAAGTACTGGTAATTACTGCCTCATTTACTTTCTGCAAAAGAAAGTGAATGGTTGAGTTACTATGGCGGAATGGTTACTAATTCAAAGCATTAAACAAGCTGACACTTGTCACAACATCTCGCAGTATTCTATTTTATATATGAAGATTCTGCTGGGCCATTTTCAGTGGCTAAATATTCCTGCGAAAAAATATATTGAGCAACTTCTTATCCATGCTGTTTGTTGCTTCTTGCTTTACTTGTAAGTATAGAGTGCGGTTGGAAAGGTACCAAGGTGTTTAAACATGGCTGTGGTATCAGGGGAGGGTGAAAAGCTAATTTGTGGCTAGCCTAGATAAAGATTGGCTTTTGTCAATATGTTTTACAATGGTGCAAACATTAACAATACCTCTGGCACCTGTTGCAGTTATTGCTAAGACAGTATCGCAAAGTTAATTCATATCACCTTGCACCTTTTTCTATCGGTTTTTGTATGTTATGGGACCATGTGGGATGTCCCTGTTTAAGAACGTAAAACAATCTGCTTAATGATGTGTGATTGGTTAACAGGAATACTGCTCGAATGACGGGGCCTCCTCCTCACGGCCACCCCTCTGTTGTAACCATGGTGACGAGGTTATGACCTGCCAATGCCTGTGAGATTAATGTGATTGTTTTGCTACGATGACATTGATAAGCATAGCGGCGGAGTTAAGATGGATTTCTCATACATGTGAAATGTACATTCACAAAGGCAGCATGTGCAGGACATATACAGTATACTGTGTGCCTTGGGTGAGGAATGTGAATTGTTTATGCGGCACTACAAACAAACTATTATTCATGAGCCGTATGCAAATTGCACCCCCAGTTCAACTGGACTGATGAATTCCCACAATCTTAAGCTATCAGACTGCGAGGCAAGCTGGAAAAGAAGCTATTTGTCAATGGCTAGCGTTTAAAAAAAACACTAGGAGTTAGTCGGGAGTGTAGCCGGCAAGGGAGAAAGTTCCGGGTTGTTGAGATACTCACCGGAGTGATTTCTTTAGATTGTTCGTTCACTTAAGAGTTGTTTTGGATTATTGTTTTGGGCATTTTGGGGTGTGAATTGGCGTGACAACAACGTTGTTTTTTGCTTTACTACTATGAAGGAAACTGAAAGCAACCCCCGACTTGTCTCAAAGCTGAAGTGTGGTTTGATCCTTTTGGTGGACCCTATTACCAGTGGACTATGAATGCCAACAACACGTGTTTGTATTGTGCTCGTGTTCTTGTAGACTATTTACAGTTTTTAACTGAAAACACAACAACAATGAGGGGATCACTTAAAGTGGGCTGAGCCATCTTGAAGGATCTGTGGTGTCCAGAGAGAGAGGGAGAGAGAGAGAGAGAGAGAGAGAGCGAGCTGCTGGTGGTGGTGAAAGCCACTGCTGTTTCTAGGTCACAGAGAACGTGTGAATAGCCTGCCGGATCCTTGCGCTGGTCTGAATGATTTATTACACAGTCAAAGTCAAAAACAGAGCAGCACACAGAGGCTAAGAAGGGCTGTCATGAAAGAACCCAAGGAATAGAGCCAAAATCCAACCAAGTCAAATAAAGGCGGACAATACTCTAAATAGTGTGTGTGTGAGAAAAAGCGTTTTGGATCGCTTCCGACTGTGTCCAACAGCTTAGGTGAAACAACAACAAAAAAATAAACGAAATTTGAAAGATAAAAGGATTGGCATGGACATGGACTGTGTGGGTGGAGGTGTTTTGTAAAGATACCCAGAAATAAAATGCATCGTAGGCATCCGACTGGGCTAAACCCTTTACTCTGATATTATTGACAGATGCCATGACATTATGTTCTACTCTGGCGTGACATATCACACACAAATAAATAAAGACATAAATCATGCATATGTCGCCACAGGCAAAGAGCACGACACGTGTTAATATCTGGATGACATCTGGAGCTCTGGATACAGCACACGCTAAGAAACCTCACTGTAGTGCAGTACATAGGCAAAGCCAGTGTTTTATTGCCAGATGTGTAGTATAACACAACTCTTCTGCAGGGGGGCGTATCCATCAGGGGGCCTGGGGTGGCACATGCCCCCACAAAAATGTGAGTCCCACTAAATCTGGCACACACAAGTTAATTTTGTGAAGTATTCTATATGCACTACTTTGCAAAGGCTGCGTGTTGAGATCTGGTGTCCTCCCTGTGTTATTCTGTGCCACTAATAGGCCACCCCATGGGTCTGAAGTGAAATTCTTATGGCAAGGCTCATCTACGTACTAGAAACACATGCAGGAGGGAGTGCAGGCTAGAGGCAGTGCAGATGACCATAGGTGAGTGGTTCTACCCACACACTACCATAGTACTGCCACTCTCTGGGTTAGTCATCAGACACAGCAGGGGGAGGCTGCAGAGAGCCTGGCTGGACCAGCAGAGAGCATGACAGGCTGCAAGCCAGCCACCCTCCATGGTTCCCATACTTCCAGAGCCAGGAAGCCAGCAGGAAGCAAGCCATCAAAGAGTCCTCCTCACCCCGGCGACCACGTCTTTCAGGGCCTCCCACCCAGAATGCACCATAAAGTCCTCTGTGTTCACAACAACAGAGCATGGAGGGCCCCCTGGGCGGTTTAGTTGAAAACTGTCATGTGCTTTGTCGTTCAGTGTCGTGCACCTCAGGGCTGATATGATATCGCTGCCAGGGGTGCGCATGCATTAGGCTGCACCGCACCCAAGGCTTCTGACATATGATAAAATGTTTCTGTGTATGAAAACCTCAGCTGTAATGTAAGCTGTGCTCTGTTGTGCTACCTATTTAGCTCTTGAGTCATTTATTTTATTTTATTTCGAATTTTATGTCAGATTTTATGTAGTTTGGCTCATCTGGTTTGCCAAAGTCAGTGGTAAAAATATTTTAGCACTTTTATTTATTTCTTTATTGTATTTTAGGTGCTCTTAGTGGTGGCTGGGACATCACCATTATCGTTAAGTTTACTGTTAAAATCATCAGCTGCACACACATTACTGCACAGCTGTTGCCGAGCAACGAGTCAAAACATTTTTTATTGACACCGCCGTAATTAATAAACATCTGCCACACACTCAACACAGCAGTGATTTTAAATTAATTGCTGTCATTATTTGTCCCGAACCTTTATTTTGTAAACAGCCAATCAGATTGTGACATGCAAAGGCAAACAAAAAGTAATGTGTTTAAAAAACCCATATAGCCTATATTAGTTGTGGTCTTCCCTAGCAATTAACCTCAAGTTAATTGGAATGTTCCTCTGACGTGAATGGACTCAGGGGCTAAGAGGGGTGTGTGTGTGTGTGGGTGTGTCGGTGATTTCGTAATCACACATACAGGGGCTTCTGCAATACCATGGCTCATTAAAAACAAGGGAATTACCTTGTAAACCATCTCTAACAGTTTAAAGCTCTGCCAAATTGTGTGTGGTAAACAGAGAAGTAGTGCTTGCTGTGTGAGCGATTGCAAACAGGAAATTGGTGAGAGAGTGTGTGAGTGGAACAGAAATTAATCAACTGAACTCACATCATAAACAGTAATGTATGATTTTCATATTACACATTGGCCTTTTATACCATCCGTTAAGCCATGGGTGAATAATGCTTCTCTAGTTACAAATGACTCAAACTAGTCCATGCCTGTGAATACACTTTTTATATTATTTTCAACGGCTGTGCTTTGCTCAGGCCTGTTGTTTGTACTATTATTTATTATTATATTTTTTTTATTTACTTTTTTGAATCTAGGGATGGAACCTGCAAAGTGGCTTAAGTTTTTCCTCTGTGTGTGGACATTTCAAAGTTTTTCACAAGCATCCTGACCTCAATACAAGTCAAGTAGGCGACAGTCCATGTCTTTTATTTGCTTTTGATCGGGGAAGTACTACATTTCTTATAGGAGAATAAAATGAAAATGAGATTGAGTTTCTAGATTGCACTCGTGAGTCTAACAGAGACAGCTATATGGGGGAGCGGCAGTGTAATGGAACAGCTCTATAACAAATGTGTATTTGGATACACATTTTGGTCCATCTATCCATCCATTTGGCCGAACAGACAGCGGACGTGACAGCAATAGAGGAGGACGAGCGGGAGATCAAGATGGAGAGCAGTACGAGTCATGTCTCGTATCACGGGAGCGTTACGAGACATGACAGCGAAAGTGTCGGTTAGTAGTGTCTTTGGACAGGTGGCCTATTGCTTTATTAGAAGGTCATGACATATATGAAAAATGTATTCCAGAGATTCTTGGCTCTATTGGTAAAAGTGTAGTGGTGATTTAAGTTGGAAAATGATGATATTAAGCATAATATTGAAGAAAAAAATCAATACCATAAAAAATATTGTTTTGTTTTTATTACAAATGCCTTTTTTTCCAAACTAAATTCTTATTTTTTTCTTTCAAAAATCAAAAGCTATTTCATGAGCTTTAAATCATTTACCATGCTCACACTTAATTCCAACTGATCTCTGTTCCCAGGCCGCAGGCAACAGACCTTGAATTCTTTTAAGAGGGTTAAATTATGGAAAACATATCCAGCACTAAGCCATATCTAAGCCCTTTATACTGCTGGGCAGTGTGGGCGCATCGGTACAGTTCTCTTAAATGCTAATTAGGGGAATAACTCGGAGATGGATTGATCAGCCTATGTAAACCACAGTGACCAGCTAATTGATTCCAATGCTAATTGTGGGACTATAGAGAGCATTTAAAATATTATTCATATACTGCATTAGGTATTTCAAGATAATTCACTGTCTCTGGGTTAAGCAGCTAAATACATACTGTATATTCTGACTGATCACTGACATTTTGCAGCTTTTAAAGCGTTAATTTCAAAACCTTTTGAAAAGCGTTAAAGACACAGCGCTAGCTGATATGATTGACAGAGCTATACACTTATAGGATATAGTAGAAAGCATTATTTTGAGGTTTGGGCTTAGCGTTCCTTTGAGGTATGGTTTTCTCTTGGCTTATGGAACAGTGACCATCAACAAGGACAGCTGGAGAAGAAGACATCTTCAATGTTTGTTTATCGACCTGCAAGGCTGTTATATAAGCCGATTTATCCCTCAGAGAGAAGAACAATATATTTTCATGGCTGGCTAAAGTCATGCCTCGAAGATAAAAGTGTGTGCTTGTGTAGGAGGGTTTATCAGCATTGCTGATGTGTTTTTACACATGGAAACTTCAATTTAGGTCAATACTGTCTGAAAAAAAGGGTGTTTTGTTACATCTGCATTTGCTCAGTTGATTGTTTTGCACCTCAAGCGGCATTACGATATTCCCGGGCAGTGGCAAAAAATATTCTGATGATTTTGATGAGACGAAAATAATTTTTTTATTTAATTTTTAATTTAATTTCAATAATTTTTTCTTACTTTCAAACTTGAAAAACTACACTCTAACAAGTTCTCACCTCTTCACCCAGTTCATAACCCTGCTGTCCTTGCTGTTAGCGTGGAATCTGCCCATAATGATAATTGCAGTTGATTGCCACTCTGGTCAGGTTTTTAATCAAGGCTGATATAAAAGCGCCGCTGGCAACTGTCGCCCCGCTTACCTTACCACTTCATGTAATTTTTCTTTCTGTCTACCAAATTACAACCAGGCGAAATTCCCTCGTATTTTTATTCTTATAATGCTTTTTGGGTCCTTTTTTTGCATCATTATGTTAACCACACTCTTGAATGTGGAAAGCACTGTGGAAACTGAACGTTTCTAAAG
Organism: Trachyrincus scabrus; assembly: GCA_900303215.1. Classification (NCBI taxonomy): domain Eukaryota; kingdom Metazoa; phylum Chordata; class Actinopteri; order Gadiformes; family Macrouridae; genus Trachyrincus; species Trachyrincus scabrus. The sequence goes on from OMNO01080090.1 coordinate 15,250, forward strand.
ACTGGTCTTGTCTCGGTAGACGTTAAGAGAGTTAAGAGAGCTTTATTAGGGTTGGTTTCCATCAAACTAGGGAGGCCTAGTACAGGTCCTCTTAACAACTTTGTTTGAGATCATTATTACTTTTCAGTAGTTATTTGCATTTTTCCCCCCACATGAATACATGAGTACATCTAGGAATTTACTAGATGCACGTTGACAAGTCAATAAGACTGATGAATTGGATTAATTATGAATTAGATTTCCTTACCCTGCCTAATCTAAATAAATTTAAAGCAATGGCACGTGTACTTAGTATAGGTTCAACTGCTTATGACAATGCAGTGCTTATCAAGGATCTCTGAATGAAACTTGAACCAAAGGTTCTACTTCATTTCAACTAAGTGCTAACTAAGTCGCTAACTGTTAGCATGATGTTCTCGCAGAACACGCAGGCAAAACCTCTAAATTACGTATACTATGTATAATGTTTTGTGTTTATGATCACCGTGCAAGGCATCTACCACACACGATGCCTTAGGAAAGCACGGAAAATCACAAAAGACTTCAGCCACCCAGGCTTTGGACGATTCACACTGCTGCCGTCTGGTAGATGTTTCCGGAGCATTCGGGCACGGACTACCAGACTCACAAACAGTTTTTTCCCACAAGCCATCAGGTTTCTCAACCCTAACCTATTGATCATATTGATCACTGGTAAATTATGCCCTGGTCACTTTACGTAATTTAATGTACATATATATCCGCACTCCTCCACTTTATACTTGTATACTCATAATGCTAGTGTTTATTTATCTTATTATGCATATTTATTATTATGTATATTTTTTGTATTTTCTGCCCTTATTCTGTGATTGTTCTACGTATTGTGAGCTTGCCATGTCACAAGAATTTCACTGTGTAGAATGACCCTGTGTTATACTGTGCAAATGATCAATAAAACACTTTGACTTTGACATTACACCGCCCTGTCCAGCAGACATCCTCTCGCTGTGATCAGCAATTGGATCAAGCCATAACAAACACATAATAGCCGCTTGCAGGAAGCCAGACATCAAAGCTCATCTCCTGTCTGTAAAAGCCTGGTTCTGGTAGCTGTGGGAACACAACTGTGGTTTAGTGATGAACTACCGGTGAACTCAAATGCTCCTGAAAGGCCCCCTCTTTAAGTGAGCCTGCAGTGTTAGCTGCTATTGTTCTTGCTCAGGAGTCAGTGGACAGAACAGTGGATAAATCAAACAGACTCCAGTTAAAACGAACTCATTACTCATTCTAAGGTATTATTTCACGGGCAAACAGACCTGATTCTTTTAACACTTTTTAAAGTTTAATCAAATGAATAACACGGGGCACAACCACTTTTACGTTGTTATAAAACATCTTAATTTCCTTCCAGGCTTTATTTTCTGATATGTGAAGTACAGCGCTTTGTCATGTTATTTTCATACATTACCCAGAATGACTTGTGCCAGCCCTCTCTCTTTGTTGAGCCTCAAAGCCAAGGTGTTGCATTCTGGATGTTTGAGGCTGATAGCATGTTGCCAGAGGCGTTGTGTGGGATCCACCCCAACCGTGCGAAAAACGACTTGCGGGACAAAAGACGCGAGCGGCCACCCGTGCAAGATAAAAAGACGCGAGCTCCCATCCACGCAAGATAAAACAGACTGAGATGAAATGCCCCCGGCGGTGAAGGCGACTGTGACGGCGAAGCCGAGGTCTGCAGAGCCCCCATCCAAACCCAGCTTTGTCAGATAGAAGCACTTCGCTGCAGCAATGGAGATCAGTCATGGCACCAATGTGAAATATAACTGTATAACTGTATAGTAAGTATACCAAATATATTAAATGTCTCTCAAACAAATATGTCTCTCAAATTGTACAATATATATAGCCAGTATACACAGTATGTATAAGCCTAACACTAAACACTAAATGCAACTGTGCGAATAATAACGAATCAATAACTGATTCGTTATTATTCGTTTGTTCCTATAATTATATAATCAAAAAGGTTAATGTCATTGTTGCCATTATTATTATATCCTAACTTATCTCCTACTAAACAATGTAGGCCTTTCCCTTTGTAAGCCATCAAGCGAAAAATACAGGCGTGAAAAATACAGGGTGACTTAGTTCTGATCGTAACTGATATGTGACTTGATGAATACATAGATGCATCTTCCAAATGCAAGAGATATAAAAGAATATATAAGCACACCTCACCACACACTGTCATGGGCCGACGTGGAAATAGGCAGAGCTGGGTTGGGTGGTGTTCTATAGGTGGAGCTGGGTTGGGTGGTGTCCTATAGGCGGAGCTGGGTTGGGGGTGTCCTATAGGCGGAGCTGGGTTGGGGGTGTCCTATAGGCGGAGCTGGGTTGGGTGGTGTTCTATAGGTGGAGCTGGGTTGGGTGGTGTCCTATAGGCGGAGCTGGGTTGGGTGGTGTTCTATAGGCGGAGCTGGGTTGGGTGGTGTTCTATAGGCGGAGCTGGGTTGGGGGTGTCCTATAGGTGGAGCTGGGTTGGGTGGTGTCCTATAGGTGGAGCTGGGTTGGGTGGTGTCCTATAGGCTGAGCTGGGTTGGGGCACGGTAGTTGCACTCTTACACGTTTCAGCCCTCGCATGGATGGGTGACAACGGTTGTGTGTGTGTCAAGGTTAGCCATGGAAAAGTAAAAAACTACACTAGATTACATTAAAAGCAGTAACACTTTACCTGGATAGTCCACAGTTGAGTGTCAGTTGAATATTGAATTGAATATCAGTTGAGTATCAACATTGTCTCAGTTTAGTGTCAGTTGACACTCACTTGACATGTCAACATTGTGTAAGTTGACACTCAATAAGGTGTAGTTAGAACAGTAGAGTACAGTAGAATAGTTATTGAAACAGTAAACTACAGTATAATAGTTAAAACTACAGTAGAGACGATTAGAAATGACAGTAGATTACTTTCAAATATTTATCTATAGTACACAGTAAGTGCTTAACAGAGTGCTGAAAAACAGCAATTGCAGCGCAGTACATACACACTGACAAAAACATGTAAAAAGTAAGAAAACATGTCCATGGAAGTCGAGTAGTTACAACTACAGTATAGTTAAGAACTACATTAGAGTAGTTTAAACTGCATAGAGTAGTTAAAAAACGACACCACACAGTACAATATTATAAGGCCTGGATTGCATTGTATATTCATGCATTTTGACGCTGTTAGTGTTTTGGCCTGTGTCTGTCCTTTGAGATGCTTCTAGGCTTCTCTGAATGAAATGACGCAATACCTTCTGTGGTTGTTTTCCAAGCGTCTGCTGTTTATCTATGCATGACTTTTTGAATAAACAAAAATAGAAAAAAAGGTACGAAAGGAGAAAATAAATGTGGTAATTGAAACTAACTGACTTACTCCCAAGAAAAGATTAATTCAGATAAGATCCAAGGTTATCATTAACTACTAATTAACTCCTAATGATGCAGCATTAAGAGTCAATTAGGGTATAGATTTAGAATCTGGGTTCACGAGGGGATTTGATAAATGAAGTCCACTGTCTTCTAGATGACACTCACACATTCATTCTCCATGGAAGTAGACAGCCGTTCAAGGATGTAATACCCGTTTTAGTCAAATTTCATTATAAACACGCTGACTTTGACAGCGATCCAAAGTAGTGTAGCTGTCTGCACAGAGGCAGATCAAGACCTTAGGTTCTACAGTGAAATGCTGGAGGTATAGTAGCTCGGAAGAGCAGCTTAAATGACAATGGAATTACACAAGTCTGCTGCCAGCAAAACCGTCAATAGTATTTACCTTTTTCGGACAATATGTGCAGTGTGTGCTGTAGACACATGCATTGACAAAGGCCAAATGTGCGTATGCGTTCGTGCGCACGTGTGTGCGCGTGTGTATAATACTCCCTTTTGTATTGCTAAATGGTCCAGGGACGGCGTGCCCTTTCTGCCTGCCTGAATCCCTATTCAGCCATTATCGCTGTGGTCACTGACTCACCCAGGTGCGCTACGAGAGACATGGGCCAGTGGCGCGTCTCACGCGTGTGTACCCATGGCCACATGCGTGATTTGAGAGCGAGTGAGTTGTTCAACCGGGTAGCTTAATATTGGATTTGAGGAACATTCACTAAATACAGTGGCTAGGGTCCCATCCGAAAAGGTATTGGGCATATGGTTCCCTATGTCTGCACGCCTACGCGTATAGGCAACCTTGACCAAGACGCCTCACCCCCACTGCCTGCTTGTTGACGACACGTATCTCAATGACTAGAGAGTCGGTATCCAGCTCTATGTCCCTGCGTCTTTCCCGGGAAATAGTAGTACAGCGTATCTCAGCGGTTTGACACCTCTGTTGAGCGTGTAAGTCGGTAATCCGAGCATAGCAGATATGTTGAGGAGTGTTAGTGAACTATTTAAGTAGCTGACGGTATCCTCTATGTTTTTGGTGGTTGTTTTTTTTCTTAATCTGTCATGGTGCACTTGTCACATTTTTCAGCTCAGTGGCATGATGAGCCTGTGATGACTGCCGTTTGAGATGCATTTATGAAAATATTTTAAAAAAAAACGATTAGGATTTGTCTACGTTTGCTGTAGTTCCTGGAAACGATTATCCGTGGCAGTGGCTTCTTTTCTGATGGCAGAGTTATTATCCCATTCAAAAGGCTTATTGACCTCTGAGAGCCTTGCATATACAGTATACAGATATATTGAAGATATATTGCAGCAGGGGCAGAACACGTTATGTTCAACAGGACTTTAAATGGTTTCTCTGAGAGCTGATGAAACCACCCCAGGTAATTATTACCCCCGTATAGGTCAGAGAGTGTAGTCTTTATTATCAAGAAAAGTATGATTTGATTTTCATTACTCATACCCAACCCTGTCAAAATCTTGGGCTCTCAGGGGGAAATATTATATTATATCATATTATATTATATTACATATCATATCATCATATTTAACTATAGATATGTCTTTTTAAATAGTGTCCACGTTGTAGACCGATCGATATGAAGCAGATCAATATATGACATATACCATCACAGCAGACCAGTGGACGTTCTAGTCCCCCCCTTCCCCGTGTGGAGCTTGTAACTTACTGCTCCTCCGCTCACTCACAGCATGCATGGACCTCATTCTCCTGACGCCCTGTCACCCTCCACCTGTGAACAAAGATATCAGCTTTGGAGGGGGGGCTTTACCCATAACCCCCCTGGCTTTACTTGATTGACACTTCCTTGAAAGGCCAGGAAGGGAGCAATATCACACGTCTTCTTGCTCTGCACCGGACTCGGTGTCGGCTTCAGAGAGGGTTACAAGATACTTGACTGGTGCTACTGAATACAAAATATAGATTATCCGGCCCGGTGTACTAGTTGTATGGGAAAGCTGAATTTGTTTTTATTCATGTTTGTAAAATATTTTTAATTAAACAGCAGATGCAGCAATGTGTCCCATTGGAACCCGTGCCGTAGTAGTAGACTTCATTAAATGGTTTTCTTCAAGGGGAAACTCAACCTATTAAAAAATAATAATCAGTTGATGCAATATTCATACATTGAATTAACATTTACTATCACAAATAAAGAGCTTGGGTGTAATGAAACATAATAGTGTCGTGATGTCGTTCTATGTCGGGTGCCCAGGCCAAGAGACCGTTTAGATCAGTGATTCTCAACTGGTGGGTCATTCAGCAGATGCAGATCCAAAGTAACTTTTGGATACAGTGCAGAGTAGCGGTAAGAAACAGGAACAAATGTTTTACTTTTATTAAATTCATGCCAATAGTCAAGTGCATAGTAAGTGCAAGTCATATAGTGGTATGTTCTAAAAACACTAGTGCTATAACAAGGGATGGGTCAGAATAATCCATTATTCGTTCATAGCACCAACAATCCAGTTGTCATTTTTGGGCCAACAACTTTTTTTTTTGGTTTTCTTTGCGTACTATTTCTTTGGTTAAAGTAATTGTTTTAAACGTGTCAGTCCCAAATACAGGTTGGGTGTTGATTATGATCGAAGCATATAGAAGCCCAGGCTTATAGTTGTGGTTTTACGGTAACTCAGCAAACCCAGTTGTTCGCTGTTTGGCACCTCCAATGTGTAGGGTACAATGCAGCTGCAAAGATTTTGCGCCGCCAATAGAAACATTTCTACCGCATTCGGCACCTGGAAGGTGTTGATTTCTGGCCCTGTCGGTGAATCTGAATAACCGATTATTTGCTCATACCACCCACCGATTATTCGATCCATGAAAAAAGTCAGTTGTGCACATCCCTAGCTGTAACCCAGAAGCACTCAATGAGATGTTTCCTGGGAGAGACGAGTGTGAGTCTTGTGTTGAATGTTTTAATTGAAGTGAAAGGCTGTCCTCCGTACCTCACCCCTCACCCTTCCCTGTCCCGGGGAGGTTATCATCGTCACCTCAAAGACGACGATGACATTTCAAGATTCTGAAGCATCATTGTGAAATAAAACCTAACAGCCTTGATTTTTAGAGGGACGGTGCACGGAAATAGAGAGAGAGAGAGTGAGGAACGAAAGAAGAAAAGAAAGAGAGAGAGAGAGAGAGAGAGAGAGAGACATGATGTAGAGGTCTTAATGCTCCGTCTGAAAGCACAGCGACTGTATCCATAAAAATCACATCATTGGTTCACGGATATTAATGCAGAAATATAGCAATAACTTGAGCAATTAGAATCATTCATTACCATAACACACACACACACACACACACAAATAAAACATTACAGGAAATTCTCCAAGAGTCCAACGGAAAATTACAACATAACGACTCTCGATGTCTCTCTGCCGCACGGTGGTGGCTTGATTTCGAATTGGAAAAGGAAATATATAATATAGAAAGGGGAAGCTGTAATGTAATGATGTGGCCCGTTAGAGGTAAATGTTCCTCAATCCACAGTAGCTATAAAGCAGGTCTGTGTCTATGGAGCAAACTGCCATCAGCCAGACAACATTCTTCCCAGAAACCAAAATGAGGTTACCCAGAAAAACCATACGGCGGAAGGGATCCCTCTTC
>OMNO01080093.1:0-18650 GCA_900303215.1 Trachyrincus scabrus
TAAATTGCTTTCAGAGTACATTTTATGAAGTACATTATTTCTCTCTCGTCCTCTTCTAAAAAAACTATCTAGGCTACGGCAACATTGAGTAGCCTGGTTACAATTAAACTCTCTTCATCTATGCCGCCAAGCTCTTTTTCGTACTTTTTTTTATGCATGTCGCCTTCTTGGTCCGCAACATATTAATTGGCGTATCTGTGCTGATGCATCTAGGAAAATATAATTCACACTGATGATTAAGCAACTTCAGACTAGTCATTCGCAGCCTAAAGATATGTTTGTGTACACATAGACCAAACAATAGCATTACAACTTCTAACGGAATAAAGTAAATGACATTTACTCGTGGCGCTTGCTCAACTATTTCCATAAAGCGGCGTGATCAGACTGAATCGTGTGGCTTTATGGGCGTATGTCGAAGACATCCTGGTAGGATACACCGATGATTCCTCCGTCCCCAACGCGATTCAGCAGCCGATTGAGCTTCTTTGTGAGCTTTGTCTCCTTCGAAGAACCAACTGGTGTTCCAACTTAATCTACTTTATACTCCAGTTGCCGTCTCTATGTACGTACAACGTTTGATAAATGTATTCTGCTGTTTCCCATCCGTTTCATTTTATTATTAACATTAACATTTGTATGTTCTATTTGAGGAGAGGAGAGGCTCCCAACTACCACCTGATACTTTACCACATCATCAACAGTCAACTCTAAAACAGATTTTAAATGGCTCTGCTTACCTTTTGTCTATGGGCCCAGTTGACCGGAGTTGATGGGTCGTTTTCTCTGAGCCCGAGGGAGACCAATTCCTCTCCTGGCTCCTCGTCATTCTGAGTTAGCATAAAACTCAGAACCACGCTGCTCAACTCCAGTTCCTTCCACCCATGCATTCAATATTCAAAATGTTATTGTACTCCACGTAACCACACGCACGCGGCGCACACACACAAAAAATTAAAATAAAAAATATTTTTTAATTTTAATTTTTAACACACACACACACACAATTAATTAAGTGAGGAACTCAGAAGGCCAAACAGGAGGTGTAGCCCCGAGTGACCCATGTGACCTATCCTTAACGAGCTACAGCTGCTGACGGATGCACGGCTACATCTTTACGTTAAAATGACATCAAAAATACAAATACAAAATATTTTTTTTCCTATCAAACTACCATCTTTCATTTTCAATATTCCACTCTAAACCTCCACGCTCCACAGAATCGCTTCGTCTAAACTGCATGCGTCTTCCAGAACTGCTTTCTCCAAGCCTGCAGCCAGCTGATATAGGCAGACAACACCTTGGTGCTGCTGTGCTGAAAGTAAGTATGACATAAACAACGCTATGTGCAGCCCACCGATAGAAAATATTGTTGCATCTTCTGACATGACAATGGAGCCTAGTAACACTATATGCCCAACGACGGGAAATATAATTGACCATACTCATTTCACCGCAGAGCACAAACGCCCACTAGCTGTGGGGCTTATAGTAATATGCCTACATGTGCTGCTATTATCGCCACCCTGTTGATCGAAATTATTTTGGCTTACTTAAAACAGAGCGCACCCTAGACTCAGTTTGAATGTAACGCTCTGCCTCCTGCCTATTCTCACCATCCTCACTATTCATCGAACATCGAGTGGAAGATATCTAAAAATGTTCACCACTCACCGATATGACTGCGTTTGTTGCTTTCTATAATCCAAAATAGTCCAGGCAGGTAAACTGATTATTTGCAAAAGTCTTAAAAATCCTAAAGGTGCAGGTACGTGACAGCGGCGGCCTAATTACCCAGCGACCTCTTCGCCTCCTAATGTATTTTTGACATGTATCTAAATTGATTCTGTTCTAATCAGGTGAACACAACTCCTCTGAAAACACCATCAACACCACCAACATCTTCAGGCAACGGGAGCCCAGCACCGACAGTGACATCAAGGAGCCCATTGAATGCTCAGAAGAGACCATCCTCAGGTGATGGGAGTCCACCAAACGGGGCCCCATCCAAGAGATCACACCCTCCACTGGATGTATGCAAGGACCTAATTGCACATTTTCCAGTGAAGACAACGAGAGGACGCTGCAGACACTGCAAGAAAGGGTACACAAACTCGCAATGCAGAAAGTGTGACATCCGTCTGTGCTTTTCCGACAAGAACTGTTTTTTGGACTACCATTCCACATGAACACATCTAAGTCAAGAAAAAAAAAGAAAAGAGACTAGACTTCAAATTTCCTTTTGTAAATACGTTTTTATCCTGTTTTTTATTATTATTTTTAATAAATGACTATTCAGAAAAAATATGACTGATTATTATTCATGCTATATACTGATATGGGGCTAAGCAATCAATCCTGCAAATTAACCCTTAGTTGTTCAATATATCTATTCAGACAATGTGAGTAGAAATACAGAAATTCTGCTCCCACCTTGGCCCAACGGTGCAATATTACAACATTTCCCTAAAAACTTACAAAAACGTAAAAAATGTGAAAACTCTTTATTTCTGCACCAGAGGCCTCCTACAACAACATCTGAAAGGTCAAAAAAAAAATTGCTAATGTTTTTCTATATTTGGGCTTTACAGGGTTAAGATAATTGAAGCAGACATTTAAAAGTAACGCAAAAGTTACTTTCCCTCATAACTAATTACTTTTATATGCAGTAATTGTTCAACTTAATTCAATAACTTTTGAAAGAAGTAACTACTAACTCAAAATTACACAAATGGCATTTACTGTCACTCGGATTTACTCTAACTCTTGAGGGAGACTCATCTCATTGCTCCCGAGTGATGCGCGAATCGCTGGAAAAGGACGGTCGCTGGGGTCGGCACTGCGTACTGTGAATACCTTTAGAGGCTGCGAGTAGCTTTAATTTAAATCACATGAAAGATTGACAATGTGAGCTTTTTAAACAGAAGATACATACTTTATTCATCCATGGGAGGAACCTTCTCTTGTGTGAACCAATATTGTGGTGTTTAAAAACAGTGGTTGTGTCATATCTTAACATAGGACTTCTGATTGATAGTTTTGCATAGGTCCACCCATGTGGCATTATTGGTACACTTAGTACCTTGTGCAGAAGAGCTAAAATCAACAATCCGGCATTGGTTTAGTCGTAAGTGGCAAATGCATGATAAAGCGTGATCATGGGTTCCAGTACGGTATGATGGTGGAAAAGCAACAGGCATCTTTGACTAGAAATACAAAGACCAATTTAGGGTCATCACTTTAATTATCATTATATTGAAAGAGGTCAGCACCAAAGTAAAGAGTACATTTAATCTGTGTCTAAAGATATCGTGTACAGAACCTGGAGGGGGCTGGGTTAAATGTAATTCAAGACTACTGACGAATGATAGTACCCAACCACTTCTTGTATGCAAGGGCAAAGTGTCTTTGCGCCAAGTTGCAACAGTTATCAAGTAGACTGGAAACAAAGCTGTGCTCAGCATGTAGGGCAAGAGGGCAGGACATCAGAAGACCTCTCTTGATGAGCTTGGCGTCATGTGGGTCTGGTAGCCCATCTACCTCCATGGCATCACCACCACACGGCAGTCCATTTATGTTTTTCTCAATGCTGCTGCACGCTTGTCCATTATACTTAGAAATACTGCAAAAATGTAACGGATTGCCTTCATTGGTGTTGCAGGGGAAATTTGGATGGTCCCGTCTCCATTGGCACCACATGAAAACGACCTGCCTCCTGAGTTCAAGAAACATCAAACATTACATTGATTTAGCCATGCAGATTATTAGTGCAGAATATCTATCTAAATTAGCCAAAACTGAAAAAATGTACACAAACATTATGTATATTATGAATGAAACCCTAAACTCTGGCATGAGAATTCTTACCGGTGACACCAAAGAGTCTCATGGCCAGGGAAGGAGTTAATCAGCTCTGAACATAACTCCATTTCCAGGTCAAACAGCTGGGGTACTGTCACAACGCCTGGCTGCCACTCTTTACTTGATTCCTCCAACCCAAATGCCTCCCTAGTGTCCTTGAGGTGGGCACTTTCGCTGGACATTGTGATGCCTTGTTGATGGAGAGTAGTAGTTGCAGTGGATTCTGGGGTTTTGCAGTGCTCCGTTACAAGTCCCTTAAGCAGGAACTGGCGATAGTGGAAACCGCTGTGGTCTGAAACATGCATCGATACCCAAAGGCGCATGGCGGATAATTCATCAAGGAAAACCTGTAGTAGAAACAAATAGTGATGTGGATGGATAAACTTTCTTTAAGCACAACACAAAATGTCTCAATGCAACCAGCTTTATTTTTAGTTCCAACAGATGTGAAAAGGAAGTATTAGTATAAAGTAATTAGTATTACCATATTGACCCGAATATAAGACCACCCTGATTATAAGATGACCCCCCCTTTTTCAAGACTAATTTTTTATAAGACTTTTTGAAGATCAAATCTTGTTTTTATAAAGATAAATCATTTTATTTGAAAATAATAAAAAATATATAATATAAATAATAATAAAACAATGTTTAACATCTTTTAAATAAAATCATGTTTTTAATATATTTTAGATTAAAATGTAATTTAAATAAAATAAAATGTAATCGCATTTGTAAATAAACGACTTATGGTATTTACCATATTTATTGGCTGCTCTGGCTGCTCGAGAGTTGTTTGATGACTCTGCTGCAGTGATCACCATGATCTTAAAATTGGCATCATAATTAAACTCTAATCGAATACACGGTCCGAATCTCAACGAGTACTCGTGTACTCGTTTTGTAGGCACCAATTTGCGCAATAGTTTCCACCAATGTACACATATCTAAAGTCAGTCTATGTTAAGTCAATACGGTAGTTAATCTAGGATGAACAATGTATAATACATTTGATAAGCCTACATTATACATATAAACATTTGTTAAATTGATAACTAAAATCAGAAATTCAACTTTATTATCAGAAAAGAAAAAGCTCCATGTACCTCAACATTATCCTTTGCTATGTGTTGCAGCACCCAAATACGATGGGACCAAGCATTATAATTGCTGGGGTAGCGGCCGGCCGCCTCAGAACACACGGTCATCTCTTGGTGAAGAAGTCTTGCCTGATGTGTGCAGAGATTTTGGCTGCTTCCTGTTGCTTCAGTATGGCAAAGATACCCTTCACCTTGCTCCTTCCTACAGCCCTTCTGTGCATAACACTGCTGAAGGATCTGCAGAAGCACCCAGCGTCTGAAAAGGAAGATTGTGTTTAAATGTTGAATTAATGCCTTAATTAATGCCTACTTGTATAATGCCGATTATACAAGTAGGTTGTTTAAACAGGAGTAGCTTTTATGTTATTGCCAAAGTTAGTTCATGAGAGACTCAATAGAGACAATAGAATTGCGGCACACTAAATAGATCATCCTAAAAGACAAAATTGTCTATACAAGAGAATAACTTGTTACCAAGTTTTTATTATACATTTTCTTTTGAAAATATTTTTTGGGGGAATTTCTTGCCTTTATGGACACGACAGTGAAGATGGACAGGAAAGTGGGTTGAGGGACTTCCGGTTATCGGAAATCCCTTTCACTTTTAAATATTTGATAAGCGTTGACGATGTCGAATTCAACCAAGAAACCTGCTACCAGCACAGCTACAAGATCAGGCAAAGTCTCAAAAGATCCCGATATCCAGGCCATAGCCTAGTCGGTAATGGAGCTACAACATGACTACCTGGAGCCTAAGCTAAATCGGCTACATGAAATGTGTCAAGAAACTGATGAAAAAACTACAATCTGAGCTATCCTTTCTCTTAGCGAGTGTCACGTCAATCAACACAGAGGTAGAAACATTGAAAGGTGAGAAGGTTAACCATGCCGTTATTTAAACTCTGGAGGATAAGCAGAGGGTGTTTGAATGTAAAATTGCGGATATGGATGACCAAAACAGACGCAACATTCGGCAGCTTGGACTGAAGGAGGGCGAAGAGGGATCCAATCCAGTGCAATATCCACTCCCAAAGTGGTTCCCTTTCCTAAAAGATGTGCAGCTAGACATCATGTGTGCTCATAGGAGCTACAATGGTGCTACCCCGAGGGATGGGGAGAGGCCCTGTACCCTCACATCTTCTGCTGTCTACGCTTTACCACACACCAAGCCATCATTTGAGCAGCGAGGAAGAATCCTGCTGTCAACGGACGCAATCTAAGGTTCACAGCAGACTACAGCGAACACACAGTCAAGCGTTGGCAGACCTCATGAGTAATGGCCACTGCACGGGTGAGAGGAATTGAGTCCTTTTTACTGTAACCGGCAACTCTTAAACTCAAAGACGGTATGTATTCAACTCACCAGAAGAAGCAGAAATCTTTCTGAAATCCATGACAACCCTGCAACGGAGTGGTAGCTCCTCTAATCCAGCATTTAAAAATATGCTGCAAACTTTTGACAGGCAGTACGAATTGCCAAAGAAAACAAACATATGCCATTCCAGCCAAAGTGCCAAAGTGAAAGACAACATTCCGAAGGAGATAAAAGATGTCTCCTTTTACTCTGCCACTACAGATATGTGGTGAAGCTCAAATATGACCCCATACATAAGCTTGACCATACATTAGCTTGTCCAATTAGTTTATCAGCATAATTGCTGACTGGACTCGGCAGTCTGCAGTGTTTAGAGACCAGAACCATATTGCTGACGTACTTGCAAAAGCCCTTCAGTCTGCTTTAGTATTAGATAATTGGTTACATTATAATATAACCATGTATAATTATTTGTGATGAATTGAATAATGTTGATATAGACTAGCTTGTGGCGAGTATGTACACTATATAAGGACAACATAATTCACATAAGCTGGGACCACTGTTCCTTTAAGAGTCGCAGCATGTGATCACATGCGTCTTATGCGTAAAACAGGGTTGAAGCTACCTCGTGTTAGGAATGCAGTTCTGTTGGTGAAAGAAAATAAACCTCTACAGTTTTCTCACAAACCCCGGCGTGGTTTATGTTCACACACACCACAAGCTAATGAAAAAGAACAAATGTTATCTTTCCCACAGGATGTTGCCACATGGGGCACGAAGCAAAACATTATACAGAGGGTGCTGGAGCAACTCCCAGCCATAAGAAGTGTCCTGGTTGAAGATCAAAAACATGGCCACCTCAATCCAACCTGGCAGGATGTTTCCGTGTTGGAATCCATTAATGCAGCAATGAAGCCAGTGGCAATGATGTTCTCTCAGGGGAAAAATACATCACTGTGTCCTCAGTAAAGCCTGTGTTGAAACTTCTTAAAGGCAAACTTTTATCACCAGACCCCAATGACACTGACCGCAAAGATAAAAGAAAACATGTGCAGGGTAGTGATGGAGAAATACAGCCCACCTGGAATCCAAGACCTCCTGAGAAAGGCCACCATCTTGGATCTGAGGTATGGTGATAGCATGGAGGATGCAGAGGTCCTGGGTACTCTTGCAAGAGCTACTAGACATGAAAGCGGAAGAAGGAAGTTGAGAAAGTGCCAGTGGTGAGAGCTGTGGTAAACCTGCAGGCATAAATGATGGATCTGAACCTCCAGAAGAGGTCCGTCTCCAGAACAATAAGTCGTCAGATCCAGGCTGTATCGGTACCAAAAAGAGTGCAGGCTGATGCAGAGCTGACCAAGTTCCAAGCTCCAGGAAGAAGCACTTGCATCATCTGATCCCTTGATGTGGTGGCGTGATAATCGTAGATTTCCTCCAATAGCCAAGTTAGCACAAAAATACACGTGCACTTGTGCAACAAGCACTAGCTCAGAGAGAATGTTCAGCACAGCTGGCAACATTGTTACCCCAGAGAAATCCTGCCCTAAGCCCAAAAGGTCAACATGTTGGTGTTCCTTGCTCAGAATCTGCCTAATAATTAAAATACAGATTTGGCAGCAGATATGGCCTGTTGAGGCATCTGTGCCTTTGTTCATATGGACACCTGGCTGTTTTAAGGACGGTTTTGTGTTTTTCAACAAATTATAACTAAATTATAATTATAAGATCATTTTAAGATTTTATAGCATATATATGTGAATTTCTTTACCGTAGTATGTTTTATTTTTATTGATTTGGACACGAGGGAGCTCTGTTGTCTACTTGAGTTCAGTTGTTAGTAGAAACTACACTCACCAGCCACTTTATTAGGTACACCTTGCTAGTACTGGGTTGGACCCCCTTTTCAACAAGGTGCTGGAAATATTCCTCAGATATTTTGGTCCATACTGAAATGATAGCATCACGCAGTTGCTGCAGATTTGTCGGCTGCACATCCATGATGCGAATCTCCCATTCCACCACATCCCAAAGGTTCTCTATTGGATTGAGGTCTGGTGACTGTGGAGGCCATTTGAATACAGTGAACTCATTGTCATGTTCAAGAAACCAGTTTGAGATGATGTGAGCTTTGTGACATGGCGCGTTATCTTGCTGGAAGTAGCCATTAGAAGATGGGTACACTGTGGTGATAAAGGGATGACCATGGTCAGCAACAATACGTTTAAACGATGCTCAATTGGTACTAAGGGGCCCAAAATGTGGGGGGCCAATAATTCTGGCACTGCTTCATGTGACCAGGTGCGTCCATGGAAAGCTGGTTTGTTTAAGTCTGACCCTAAATCATGAGGGAACTTTGACAACAGTAAAAGTTGCAACTACTGTCAAGAGAGCTCTAGTAGGTTAACAGATGATTTTTCAGGTTCCATCTCTGTCTGCTTTTTCGCTGTCAGTGTCACATAGTGAGCTGTTGCAGGAGCAACAGATTGATCCCTCCATAGAATAAATATTTGAAAGTGTTTTTTCTGCTGCGGAGGTGAACAGTGAGGCCAGTGGCTACTTCGTGCAAACTGGGTTGGTGTTTAGGGAATGGGTTTCTCTGGGTAGTGACTTTGAGGGAGATACCATTGTCCAGTTGGTGGTGCTGGCTAAATTTCGTCCCCTTGTACTAAAAGTGGCCCATGATGAAAGTGGACACTTCGGCTTCTTAAGAGAATTAAGAATTTTGTTTTGGCCGGGCATAAAAAGAGACGTCTTATGCTCCATAAGAATCTGTCATGTGCTGAATTATTACAACACCACTAAGTAGAACATCAACACAATGGTCACGTTAATCTTTTAAAACCATATTACAAGCGTGAACCAGATACTGATGTAGGTCAGGCGGTGGGTCCTGCTCTTGCTGTCAGTTCAGTATCAGTGGCACATGAAGATGGGGTGCCGAAGCCTGATGAAAGTACGTTATATTGTCAGTTGAATAATTCTGAGTCGCTCTGTAACTTGGACAAGTTGTCTCACTTGTCTGAGTCCAAGCGTATGGAACTGTCTGAATTGGTAGATTGTTTGGCAACATTCCCTCTCGCACTGATTGGATAGAGCATGACATTGATGTCGGAGACACGCAGCAGATTCAACAGCATTTTTATCGCCAGAGAGACTCAAAAACCTGGACTCTGCAGACATGAGAAAAGTTAATGCTGTTACAAAACTCCTTTACAGACTCCTTTACGTTGACTCAGTGGCTTTAGAGTCGGCCCCATTATCCACATGTAGATTAAAATCACCTATGACCATAATGTTATAACTGGTACTGACAATAGACAACATTTCGATGAAGTCATCTAAAAAGATAGGACACTGTTTGGGGGTCTATATATTGTTATAACAAGCACAGAGGGTTGGGATTTTAACAGTATAGCATGATGTTCAAAGGAGAACAAAATCACCAATAGGGATATTTCTAGTTTAGGGTCAGCGTGAGCAAATATAGAGGCAGTCCCACCCCCTTTTTTACCATGCCCTGTAGAACGCTCAAAACTGTAGCATGGAGGGGACGTCTCAATAACAACAGCAGGTCTATTGGTATTTAACCAGGTTTCTGTTAAAAACATGCAGTCAAGTTTATGTTCAGAAACAAGTTCATTAATAGCAAGTCTTATTGCTTAGTGATCGAACATTGAGAAGTGCCATATCCATTTCCGTCTTTCTTAATGCAGGACGTGGAACATTTAATGGGATGGCGATCAGATTACTTGCAATTATACCATGAGTAGTACAGTTTAACTGATGGTTAGTGGAACCCACATATTGCCTGTTGCGAATGTTAACTGGGATGAAATTAAGACAGCCTGACTGGCAGAGGTTAGGGAGTATTTCTTTAGTAGTCCAGGCCCCTTGTAGTGACCATGACAGACTGTAGTAACCACACAAAGTAACATTTCATTGACTTTGTTCTATTGGCATGGGTGATGTGATTACCTTGTGGGGGCATGGCCTTTCTCAGACAGCTATGACAGTATGTAGGATGGCAAAGTCCATGTTTGCAGAGAGAAAATGTGCACCAGTGCGGTTGGGATGGAGTCCATCTCTCTTATAGTATTCATTACGGTTCCATAAGAGGCCGAAATTGTCAATGATGTGGAATCCAAGGGTTGTGCACTCTGCCTTGAGCCAGTTGGAGAGAGAAGCCTGGTGAAGCGGGCGTAGCCACGTCCGAGAGTTGGAATTGGACCAGAAATCAGGATCCTTTTACCTGTGGACAGGAGTGTAGCGAAATCCTCCTTTAACAACTCAGCTGATTCCTGGGCCAAATTTATAAACCATGCGTACACATGAAAAGTGTACTTACGCCAGGTTTATGAATGTATAAAAATCCAAAGGCAGTGAGAATGTGCGTACCGGTACACATCTTTCACACCATGCATACCATATAGGCCTACATAGTCTTTTGAGTCAGAGTAGTGTGACGTTGCGAGTTGACAAAAAATGATGTCAGTTTGGGTGACATTTTATTTAGAGCTTTTTTCTTTCACTACATTGTGTCAGGATGTAAGTTTATAGTTTAAAAAAAACCTTCACTATGATTACATAGTGATGCGTGAGTGGTTACCAACCTTTTGTTGACTAGCCTTAATGTCATTCTAGCTTGAGTAAATGTCACTATGCATTATAATTATGGTAATGGGGTCCCCTGTCCTCCAGTAGCTCGCACGCTAACGCTGCTGTGCGCAGTAATGCGCTTCTTGGCCTCACGCTTGAAATGGACCACTTCTTTCAAAATCTGTCCATTGGCTCAGAACTAACGGCGTTCACTGTTACTTTCTGCCATTCAACTCATTTCATTTTGTTGGTCATGCAAGAGCTGAGGCTTCCAGATAATTTGATCAACCATTATTTCAAGTTCAGTCTGTAAATTGCGCTTCTTCAATTGCTTCTTAAATGGTTCCGCCATTTCTCCTCAAAACTAAACGCTGGCTCTTTATATGCAATCCAGGCAATTGGAGGTGTGTTGGAAGCCAATTATAGTTAATTGTGGGCATGGTCAGAAGGCTCGCGCACGTCGGTAGAATTTCAAGATGATTGAGATGAGGAAAAAACATGTAGGAAAACACGTATGTGGGGTTCTATAAATCTGACAAAAAGACTTCATATGCATGTTTCCTGTTCTGTGTGTACACAGATTTCTACACCTAAATATACAGTTCTATACATTTGGACCCTGGTGTCATTTGACCCAACGTGCACAATGACACTGGTGAATGCCGGGTGGTGTTGTAGTGCTGTGGGTAGCTGTTCCAGGATGTCTGATACATGTCTGATACATACAGGCTGCAGGAAAACAGTAGGTGCGGTATCCCCGTCGCTCTAATATCCTTCACGACGGAGCTCCCGAGGACAATGGTCGATGGGGGAGGGTGGTCTGGCTGAGATGAACCAGATGGATTGCGGGATCTGTAGGCTCTGCTGGGCTGAGGAATACCGGGATCTGGTTGTGTGTGGGCTGGGTGCAGACGCAGCCGGAGCAACAGACACCGGGACAGTAGAAACCAGGGCAGGAGCAAGGATGACATAGGCCGCAGTAATGGGGCTGGGCACTGGATGGATGGAACTTACTGCTGAGTTGAGGACTTCTACAGACAGTCTGCCTTTCCACTGTTGTCGTGAGGTGGTGGTCCAGACCCCGGAGGAAGGCCTTCTGCAATGTTTATTTCCCCGAGCAACAATCCAGGGCTCTGGGGCAGAGGGAAGGGAGCAGTGCATGTTCTTTGGTTTAGCCCCTAGGCTGGGCCAGGGATCTTTCAGGGAGACTAGTGGAGGTGGTAGTGCGAAACCAGGGGAGAGTGATGTCATTTTCAGCCAGCCTGAATGTTACTAAGGCATCTATCGAGCCAATGTGCTGCTCATCTTCCTTGATCTGGTGCAGGGTTGAAATTCGCCCCTCCAGCTCAGCAATCCTGACTCAGGTGGAGGCAGCTGTTGCATCTGGGTGGAGAGGTGAGAGGAGGCATGGTGCTACTTGTTATAATGCTGTGCAGCAGCAGGGCTGAAGGTGCATGGTGGCCCCCCTCACTGCTCACGCCACTTCTTCAACCAGGAACACCAGAGGCTCCAAGTCTGCTAGCATGCGGCTAATGCTACAGTGTTTAGCCCGCTCTATCAAGTCCAGCGATAACTTCCTCGCCGCTTTTTTCAGTGGCTCTCTCTCAAAAAACTTGGGATAACAATGGCTTTGGTTTTCATTAAAGGAATAATAAACAGGTTAAGCGTCCAGGGCTCTTTGCGCTTTCCATCGAGCTGATAGCCCAGTTCATACATCAGTCAACTAATATCAGCCCCATCTCAATCGATAATACACAGCAACACAGGTTTAGTATTTATGGAGGGCCCTGCTAAATCCGTAACCCATCTTTTGGCATTACTTGAGTTCAGCCTTATCAGGTTTTAAAATAAATTGGTCCAAATCTGCTTTACTACCCTTAAACGAGGCAACTAGATCAACTTCTCTCCCTGCAGAGCTTCCCATAGTCAACCATTGTAAATACCTTGGTATTGAGATATTTCCTTCCCTCAATAAGATTATCAAGTATAATTATACTGAAAAATGTAACAAAGTTACCAAAGACCTTGACAGGTGGTCAAGTCTGCCCAGCTCTTTACAAGCCAGCACTTCCATAATCAAGATGAATATATTGGCCAGGATCAGCTCTATGCTACTTTTGTCTCCCCCTGCTGGCTACTGGCAGAAACTTCACTCAGCGGTCTCCAAATTAATTTGGAATAGAAAGCAACCATGTCTTAAAATGTCCACGGCTCGGCGCAAGAGATTGGATAGTGGCTTGGCAGTACCAAACTAAGTTGTATTTCTGGTCCTTCACAATGAGACCCCTAACTAACTGGTTTGATCCCCAGTCTAATGTTTCTTGGCATGCACTACAGGAAAACAAAGTTTCTCCCTGGACATTGCAAGACATCATTTATGCAAAAATCTCAAACAGTGTCAGCTTCGGTTCGGCCCTCTTATCACGCAGATGATTCACGCGTGGCGTTTAGCACAGAGATTGTGTTCAATTCAGTGTTTATGGCATCTCAATTTTTCAATCTTTAATAACAAACAGCTGCTTATTGGCATAGGCTAATTCATTTTTCACAATGGGAAAGAGGCATCCATGTACTGGGTGACATTTACAACAATGATTGTCTCAGATCATTTCAGGACCTTAAAAGGCAGCTATAACCTACCGGCACTTCATTATTTTATTTACAGCTTAGGGCATCCCTCAAGGCTCATGGTGTGCGCCATGGAATCAACCCTTAGAACATCTATTCCATAGAATCATCAGTTCCAGAGGGGCCCCTAAAGGTTCAACCTCTGCACTTCATTAAAAATTACTTGAATGCCTCTTATAAGAAACTCTGGACAGGCAACGTAGAAGTAATATCCCAAACTTAGAGCCGGATTTCGATGGGGGCTAACATTTTGCTGGCTTCCCGCAATCCAGACAATCAACAAATGAATCTGAACTAACCTTACTTACTTACTCCTAGGAGAATGCACCTTATGAAAATTACAACTGATCCCCTTTCTTCCTTATGCCCTCTGGGGGTCCATGGAACCTTCTTCCACATGTTCTGGGAGTGTCCGCCAGTAGCTCCCTTTTGGAGGGAAGTAGCCACCCATCTATCTGATATGTTCTCTATAACTGTGCCTGTATCTGTACCCACTTTGATCTTGAATGACCTTTCTCAATTAATAATTTGTGATATCAGAAGCTAATTGTTTTTGCAGGCTTAACAGCAGCTAAAAAAGCGATTTAGCTGCTGTTAAGCAATGCACTGGATACAACCCAACAGACTTTCTATTACTCACTGGATACTCCCGCTTCTCGATGTTATCCACATGGAACTACTTGTATAAATGGGGGTAAGGAAGACAACCTGAATCAATGAAACAAATTAATGAATCAGAAACAAATGAATCTGTAGGTCTTTCCGTCATGATCCTGTAGGTCCTGGGGGTGGGAGGGTGTTGTATTGCAATCTCAAGGTTTCTGTCTTTGTATTCCCATTTGTGTATTTTATTTTTAAACGATTTCTAAAATAAAAACATTTGATCACAAAAAAAGGAAAGTGGGTTGAGAGAGAGGGAATGACGTAACAAATGACCACAGGCGGGAATCGAACAAGGGTGGCCATGACGCGTTTAGCCTATATGGGTGACGGACTAAGGGTGAGCCACAAAGCCTCCCCAACTTTTAAAGTCTTCACGGGCAACACACGCATTTTGGTGTAGCCCCAGAGTTAGAATGGACATCTAGGAGAATCAACTCCTTATCCATCAACTCCTCAGTAATAATGCATTATTTAACTCAATCAATTCAGCGCACATAAAAAGAAAACAAACCCAGCCTGTTAACTAGTAAGAAACAGGCATTTGATTAAATACCAGAGTTTTTCCTGCATAGAGAATTACAAGGCTGCCGCCTCCATGAAATTTCGTGCCACCTCGTTCATGAGGAGGAGAATCATGAGGACAGGTGAAACAGTGCAGACATCATCTGATTATTACTGGCAGTTAAAAAGTTATATTTTCCTGTTACTTACGAGATGAGGTAAATTTGTCAGGTCGGAAAGTGCACAACCACAAGAAGTGGAAGGGACCGGTAAGGGAGAGGATCAGTCAGAGTAAGTCCAGACCAAGTGGACATTCTAAAGCCATTTCTCAGTTTTAATGTTACCCTTTGCGTATTACTGCGGTAAGGCTTTGTAGGGCAGTATAGTTTGCGAACGCAAAGCCGACGTTTACATGACTTTAATGTCACTTTTTATTCATCTTCCCAGATTTTCTCACAAAAAACACAGTCAGTGGTTTTGACCAGCAATGGCTGGACAAATTCACCTGGCTCAGACATAACGAGGAGGGCATGACATGTTATGTATGCCAAACGCAGTGTGCCCCCACGCTGCCAGTTGTTGCTAAGTTTGTGAGACAGCTGTCCACAAACTACAGGCTGGATAATGTAAAACGTCATGAGATTACAGCTAGGACAGGCACTTGGATGTGTGTTGCAAGGTGGCCATCGATGGACCAGACCAGGAGGCCTTGGAGTACAAGGAGTGCATGAAGAGGTTTTACAAAATGAAAAACAGGAGGCTGAAAAGGTCTGCCTCTGGTTGTGAACTGTGTAAATGAGAGGGCCCCTGTGAACTGTAAATCAACAAACTTTTGTTATACTTGATTTGATTCTGAACAACGTTCTGCTTTTTAATTTTTGTTGTATTTAATTTATTGACTTAATAAATAGAATGTGCCAGAGGCCACCAAATTTGGGTTTTTAATATTTTTCTCCTGAGGAGCATGCCCCTGGACCCCCCTAGCTGGGTTTTTTTTTCCAAAACTCACCACCTCCGCCCAATTTTGAGCCAGGAAAAACCCTGAATATACTGTAAGATAAACAAAAAAAAGTGTAATTTAAATGTGGAGCCATCCACTATATTTTCATTTACATACAGCATTTAGCATAGGATGTTCTGTCATACCTGTGGATCCATGTCTCTGGGCTCTTTGGAAACCTTGTAAGGGCAAGCTTGCCAAGGTAGAGGTCCTTCTCTGGGTTTAGCACACCACACTGTAGCAGCTCCTTTCTGCAACACACAAGACTTCATTTATGTAATAGTGTATTGTTTATAAAAGCCTTTCACTATATTTTGGAAATGCGTTAGGTGCAGGAGAGAGATCGTTTCAGTCTTCCAATAATTTTACTTTTTTTTAAATTTGCCATGGTAATCAACAAAGAAAATCCTTTTCTGGAACCACTAGGTGGAATTATGAGATTTAGCGATACTCAAATGTTAAATCTAGGTCACAGATTTGGCAGACCGCTTCGATCTAGCTCCAACCACAAGTTTTTGGAGCTGAATTGTTGTGCTTCACTTATTTATCATCCAGTTTGGTAGAGTTGCAGTTTGGAAGTTGTAGAACAGATGCAGTAGCATAAGTAGCTACTAGCTCAGTGTGTTGACATTATCGCTCCAAAATTGCATTTAGGTTGAAGTAAAATGAGAGAATTCTGATGTGTTCTTCCTACTTTGAGACCTGGTGATGGTTACTAGACAAATGGCAATTGATATATATTCTCTGTAAGATCCAAGCAAGTGTTATCCAGCTATCTATAGAGCCAAGATAGTGCATCTGGCCCTTATATTCGTGGAGCTATTAATGATTGATTTTGGGCATGTCATTTTAGGTGAGATTTAAAAAAAAATAACGTATGAGAAGTTCCAGTGTGCAGTGTACACTTAATAAGGCGACAACTGGTAATTCATACCTGATATTCCAAGCAGTTGTAAAATCTGGGTTGAGTAACAGCAGCGTAACAGTAACATCCACAAGAGCTGGGGAAAGAAATCAAAAATGATTGTTTTCACTTATAAAAAACGGGGTATATATCAAATTTAGAAGCTGACAGACCCACATTATTAATCTTATAAATCGCACAATTTCAGTTAGTTTTCCAACTGTAATCATCTACCTCCCAGGTTACTATTTTGTTTTATGATTGATACAGACTGATGGTAGCCCTATAGTTTTTGTGATAACAGAATCACAGAAGGAATCGCGGAATTGAGAATTTATAAAAGCTACAGATTCCACAGATTCCATAGGGCCCTACATTAAATCACTGCTAAAAGATGACTAGAGATTTGAAAATATGACCATATAATGTGTTATAAATAAGTCGACTGACAGTCTTACAAAGAATCTGACAATGTACAGTCCTGGAATAATGTGTGTTCAACAACAACAAAAGATAAAAATAAATATCTAAGTTTCTGCCCTTTTGTTTTTTGTCCTGATTGCCTACTGATTCTTACAGCAGTGTTTCCCATTAATTACCTAAACTGTGGCAGCCCGCCACAGTATAATTTGTCCCGCCACAGTTTCATAATGAACCTAAAATATTTTTACACTTCTCATAACACAATTTTATCATTATCAATGTACGACAGCAAACATATACGTTACTGCAGAAGTTATCGTTGATAATTAACGTTAGTTAATTATCTAACGTTAACGTTATTACCAGCGGCTCTCACAACGTAACTACTAGCTAGCTAGCTAACGTGAACATGTGCGATACCCTAGCTAGATAGCTGACGACTAGCTCCTATCGGTACTGTAGTCACGTTGGACGATCACTTGCGATCACGAGAGAGCAAAGCTCGTCCAACGATTTCGGCGTGACTACAGTACCGATAGGAGCTAGCTGACGACCTGACGTTAGCAAGATGGGGAAATAGTTACACAGTTGTAACGTTACGGGTATTGCTAACGTTAACGTTAAATTATTTTCAGCATCTGAGGAGAAAGTTGGCTCATCATGTAACGTTAGGCTACTTAACGTTACGTAACGTTAATCGAGTTGAAGTAACGCTACTGTTTTAAGCTTAATGTTTGTACCCTTGATTTTCAGATCATGAGCATTAATAAATATTTAAAGAAGAGAGAGAGAAATCCACCAGATGAGGAAATAGCTACAGAGGTAGCTAGGATAGGATAGCATAGTTAGATGACAAGTCAATAGCCAAACAGATTATTCATAGGCTTTTGTCAAGAAATAAACTGGAGTAACAGTGGAATTTTAAGTTATTGTGTAGCAGAAGAGACAGCTTCTCCAGGTAGCAGAAGAGACAGGGGCAGCAGGGCAGGTAGTTCCCCCAGAGATAGGGGCAGCAAGGGAGACAGCCTCCCCTGAGGGAGAGACAGCAGGTGAGCTTGACAGCAAAGAAAGGGGCAGTAGGTCAGAATATTTATATATTATATTAGTTGATGTATGTGGGAAATATTTATTTTGTTTATGCCATCTAGGTGCAGGCAAACACCGGAAATCAGGGTGGAATCCTGAATGGCTGCAATTGCCCCAGTTTAAACACTGGCTTTATGTTACTCCACATGGTAAGTTTAATATTTGCGTTTAGTAGTAGGGGCATTCCATGTGAATTTGGGCCCTTTTTCCGACTTGACCTCTCAGATCTTTCAAATGTGTGTACATCAGACTGTATAGAACAACATATGAAAAATGAAGCAAAAATAAAAAGATAATTCTCAATTTGAATTATTAATTAATAATGTATGGTAGACTATGGATGTAGTCTACCGTGCAAAAGTGCAAGCAATACAGGAGATGCCTCGGCCCACTGACAAGGAAGGAGTTCTGCGAGCCATGGGAATGATCAACTTCCTTGGCAAATTCATCCCAAATCTGTCCTCTAAGACAGCATGCCTAAGAGAGCTGCTGCAACACAAAGCGGTGTTTGACTGGACAGAGAAACATGACAAGGAATGGGAAACACTGAAGCGGACTCTGTCTACTGAG
>OMNO01080098.1:0-10227 GCA_900303215.1 Trachyrincus scabrus
GCTACGCCCCCTTCCGGGATGGCTACAAGGCCCTCCTCCGCCCGCGTGAACGGCAGCCCGCCAGAGTCAGTGCTGCCTGAGGAGCCCAGCCTGCTGACCATCGCAGAGGCTGACGTGCGCAGAGCCTTCAAGTGGCTGAACATCCGCAAGGCTGCAGGCCCAGACGACATCCCAGGGCGCGTCCTCAGAGCATGCGCAGACCAGTTGGCAGGAGTGTTTGCAGACATCTTCAACCTCTCCCTGTCCCAGGCTGTCGTTCCCGCGGACTTCAAGAAGTCCACCATTGTGTCTGTCCCCAAACACCCCAAGGTAACCTGCCTGAACGACTGGAGACCTGTAGCCCTCACCTCGATTGTCAGTAAATGCTTTGAGAGGTTGGTTAAGGACTTCATCTGTTCCATGTTGCCTGCCACGCTGGACCCATGGCAATTTGCGTATCGTCGAAACAGATCTACCGACGACGCACTTCACACTGCCCTTTCTCACCTGGAGGGGAGGGACTGCTATGTGCGAATGCTGTTCGTGGACTACAGCTCAGCATTCAATACCATAGTTCCCGCCAAGCTCGACACCAAGCTCAGGGGTCTAGGCCTGCACTCAACCTTGTGCAGCTGGATTCTAGACTTCCTGTCGGGCCGCCGCCAGGTGGTGAGGATGGGCGCCTCCACCTCAGAGCCACTGACCCTCAACACACAAGGCCAGACGCATCACCACGGACAGGAACCACCCCAGCCACAAACTTTACTCCCTCCTTCCGTCAGGCAGGCGATACCGCAGTATCAAGTGCCGTACAAACAGACTCAGGGACAGCTTCCACAGCCAGGCCATCGGGCTGCTGAACAAGAACTGAGCCCTGCTCCACATAAAAATACATTTAGTTGGCATAATATACTGCCCATGCTCTTTTAGCTGTGGAGTGTCCAGCTGAAGCAACCGATGGTTGAAAGTATGTAAATATGCCATTGAATGTAAAACTATGCAAATGAGGGCTGTACCTTCTCGATAAGGAAGGCAATGTCGTACCCACATAAATAAACACGATAGGCGTACATCGTATGACACAACGTTGAAGTTGATTCCTTATTCACAGTTACTTATTGAAACTTTCCGGTCCAAAAAAATCCTAACAATTCACACATATGTCACCTGGCACTTGGGATGAGATCACATTTGATGGATTTCAGTTTTTCTCGTTTTTCAAACTATCAGTATTATGACTGGGTAAGGTTGTATAAGAAGACCAGACATCGTCTCTGAATGACAAAACTAGTACAGAACTCGCCACAGTATGTATACGATGCACTAAAAGGTTGTAAAGCAGGAAGGACAGGTAAACCATAGATGGGAGTGTTTAGTGGATATAGTTCAAATACTTCCTTATTGAATGCTACAGTATGTGAGTCGAGTGGAAGCAAGAGCATCGGTTAATTGCAGGTAAATAAAATAGGCAAATAGCAACATGACACATAATGTATTCTGTATGTTAAATACGCGCACGGCATTGCCATTATTAAATAAGTCTACAGTCGATTATTATTTTCCATGTACTTTGATCTGGAACACTTCATTACGATTACACCATTATTAACATCTGACACGGGCCAAATAAATGGAGACGCCTCCGTCTATGGACGCCTCAAGCTGCGGATGAAATATCAAGTATTTCCAAATAATATAATATATATGTTATAAAATATATAATATATATAATATGTACTTCCACATTTGAGCGAGAAGCCGAACTTTAAGAACGGGCTCTTTAAGAAAGCCGAGCAGGAAGTAGCTGATGTCAGGGCGGACCTTGCTTGTTTGTGTTTTGTAGTCTGCGAGCGACTCATATGTTGGTGTACCGTTTCATTTTGAATGTTTTAACCCAGATCTTACACATACCCTTGTCGCCCTTTCTGTGCATCATGAACAGGATACAGCTGAAGCGCTCGCACATCCTGAAAATGGCATTCGCCGCTACAGATCAAGGTGGACCCGGAGAGACATTTGTACTGCGATCAATGAAAATAGCGGGCGTCGTGGCACTCTACTGGTTCATCTCGATCACAATGGTGTTCCTCAATAATCACCTGCTAGATAATCGAGATCTGGACGCACCGTTGTTCATTACCTTTTACCAGTGCTTGGTTACTGTGGGACTTTGCTGGATCATGCAGTTGCTGTCCAATTTGTGCCCTGGCGTGATTGACTTTCCTTCGTTCAAATTCGATCTGAAGACCTCACGAGAAGTGTTGCCATTGTCTGTTGTGTTTATTTGCATGATAAGTTTCAACAATTTATGTCTAAAGTTTCTCGGAGTGGCTTTCTACACGGTCGGGCGGTCTCTCAGCACAGTGTTCAATGTGCTGTTATCGTACGTGATCCTGAAGCAGACCACCTCTGTCAGAGCCTTGCTGTGCTGTTGTGTCATCCTAGGTACGTGGACTCATTGCATTATTCTCTGTGTAATACAATCCGTGAAGGCAACAAATGGTCCTTTCTCTTTGAAATGTAATCGAATCCTCGTGTTCTCATAAAAAGGGGGCAACACTAGCCCTTTGTCGGGCGATGCTCAACTTTGTACTTCAAATACACGTATTTAGGTAGCTGTACTCGTACCTCCATACGCTACACTCTTATACACATTGATTCTGAGCAGATTTATTTTCATTGGCATTGAACTTTTCCAATTACAATTTTAACCGTATGTAGCCTACAATATAGACTCGCAGGAAATGGAGAATATATGAAAGCTGAATATCTAGTTGTTAAGTACCATAACCATCTACTTGTTCTTATTACTGCTCTATGTTGACCTTTGGTTTGCTGTGTGTATTGTGATACGAAACTCCTGTCCTCCTGCTGTCCCTTTTAGGCGGGTTCTGGCTGGGTGTGGACCAGGAAGGATTGGAGGGATCTCTATCCTGGACGGGGGTCTTCTTCGGGGTGCTGGCCAGCGCCTGCGTCTCTCTAAACGCCATCTACACCAAGAAAGTCATGCCAGCGGTGGAGGGGAACATATGGAAGCTGTCCTTCTACAACAACGTGAACGCGTGCGTCCTGTTCGTCCCGCTCATCCTGGTGTTCGGCGAGCTGGGCAACCTGTCCCGCTTCGGGCGCCTGCTGGACCTCTCCTTCTGGGGCATGATGACCCTGGGGGGCGTGTTCGGCTTTGCCATCGGCTATGTCACGGGCCTGCAGATCAAGTTCACCAGCCCGCTCACGCACAACGTGTCGGGCACGGCCAAGGCCTGCGCCCAGACGGTGATTGCCGTGGTGTACTACGCGTCCTCCAAGAGCCTGCTGTGGTGGACCAGCAACATGATGGTGCTGGGGGGCTCCTCTGCCTACACGTGGGTCAAGAGCATGGAGATGAAGAAGGTGCAGCAGGAGCCCGAGGACGGTGCCAAGGAGAAGCTGCTGCCGCCCGGGGGGAAGGGCAGCAACGTGGCCGTGTAATGTAAAACCAGGGCGTTGAGAACATGGCTGGTCCATGGCGGCTGGTGTCTTTATAGAGAAGGGGGCGTTGTTCGGACGTCGTCCCCCCTACCCGTCCTTTGATGATGAGAGTCGGGAGAAGTGGCGTGCGTCTTTACGTGCAGTTTTTATGGGTGGATGGGTTTAGTTTGACTTGACAGTAGTAAAGGTCAAGGTTTTTGCCACATACTGATGGCTTTAAGTAGCTTAATTCTGTAAGCTATTCACGTGGACCATGGGGTTTTTTAGGTTTTTTTCTCTTTTAGGCAGGACTGTAATTTATGGCTAGAATACCCGTTCTTTAATCTAAAACATGTCTGCCACTTCATTTAGCTAGAGGGTACCGCTGGCACTGAACGAGGAAAGCACTTTTTTATGATTTTTGTTTAATTACTTAAGAGATTATTTAATCCATCATATTTTTATATGTCTCAATATTGCAATTTGTTTGAGGCTAGTGACATTAAAATGGGTTATAATTGAAAATCACTTTTGAAAGCTGTTAAATTGGCTGTGTTGTTCGTGGCATCTACACCATCATTTTACAGTATGTGTCATACATTACTTACAGACAAATTATTTACATATGTCTCTATATGTGATTAGTGCTAATCTAAGGGCGTAGCTTTAAAATGCCAAAATATTTGCTAATGCTAATATTTTAATGCAAATATTTGCTAATGCAAATGTTTTTGGTATGGACAGACAGACAATAGGGCAATTGCGCATTTGTTTTAAGCTCTTATTTTGACAACTTTAAAAAGTCATGGTGGTAGACTCCGTCCATTGGTTTCGTAAGGGTCTACGACTGCACGACAATCCCGCAGGAGGCGTTAAATGGAGCGGACACGGTGCGTTGTGTTTACATATTGGACCCTTGGTTCGCTGGCTCCGCTAACGTTGGACTCAACCGATGGAGGTCAGTGATGAATCCAGATAGTTTCCTGGGGAAATAGTGTACACTCAAATCTGAGACAAGTGTCTGTATGAATACAAACACTAATCCAACTCCAGTTGAATTATAGTTATAGTTGGTTATAAGCTATTACTGCTGTATAAAAAGTCATGTTTTACACATGACAACTGTGATGATATCATGCATTAAATATAACCACTAAATATAAGCAATAACAGCCTATGTATTTGTCCAAAATATCAGAAATCCCACAATCAGTCACACTTACTTTAGTGGGAGTTTCAATTTCAAAAAGTGAAAATAACGGGGAATATTAATAACGCTTATGGATTTCAATATGGACATATTTTGTTACATCATCATGGAATTAGCACAAAAGTGAGCGGGGAGGGGGGGCAATTCCCTCGCGCCCAATGAAGAGCACTACACCACTATATGACGTCCACAAAAAGTTCAGCAAAGTGATCCGTTCAAATGCGTCTCTCTGCATGACAATCAAGGAAAAATCCTAGTGTGTGTGTGTGTGTGTGTGTGTGTGTGTGTGTGTGTGTGTGCGCGCGCACGCGCGCAATGGGGCGCGTTGCGTCGCTGCGTAGAGAGGCGTGCAGTGTACACAGCCATTTATTATAGGCCTAGTTCTTATAATATCTCCACGGGATAGCCGTATTGGTTAACGTTGGCGCAGGGATAAAGCAAAGAAACAAAAAACACGCGACGCTACAGTTACATCACGTTGCTGATATAATGCATCCTGCAGTTAACGCGGGATGTGCGTTGTGGTTGCATGTCATTATAGAACCGTCTACCTTATATAAAAGAGTGTTCTGGCTTATATAAAATCAACAGCGGCTCAACGCGGCTGCACGAGGCAAGCCATTAAGTAGGCGACTCAGGAGCAGAACGGTAGGCCTAATATCTCCACCACGCCATGGGGTTTGAGATGAACGCAGGGCATGGGGGATGCAACCTCGGCCGTCTGTGACTTGACAAATGGCAATGATAAATGGGAATGGAACCAATGGAAATGGAATATCTGGTATTCAAACACACAGGTTAACAACTTGCAATACAGTAGACTGCGAGATACCATACAACGTGTACAAAACAAAAAAAAACCAGGTTTACATCAAAGCAATATGAATGCCACACCATACGGTAGTCGGCAATCATTTCTGTAATCCTAAAGACAGTTTGTCAACAGACACTACAGGAGCGTGACAACGTGTTGTCTACACGTGTCGAACAACCAACGGGAGCCACGAATTCCGCCCCTACTCCGACACGTGCCGATTCACAGCCAATGAAAACAAAGTCATACGGGAGTGGATAACGCGTTATATGGTTGACTAGGCGGCGGCACACGCTCGGGTGAATTACTTGCGCGGTCTGCCAGACGCAACGAGACGGCACTTGCGCACTTTCGACTTGCATTTGTTTTAAGCTCTTATTTTAGACAACTTTAAAAAGTCATGGTGGTGAACTCCGTCCATTGGTTTCGTAAGGGTCTACGACTGCACGACAATCCCGCTTTGCAGGAGGCGTTAAATGGAGCGGACACGGTGCGTTGTGTTTACATATTGGACCCTTGGTTCGCTGGCTCCGCTAACGTTGGACTCAACCGATGGAGGTCAGTGATGAATCCAGATAGTTTCCTGGGGAAATAGTGTACACTCAAATCTGACTCAAAAGTGTCTGTATGAATACAAACACCTCTTATACTTAATCCAACCCCAGTTGAATTAGACGTATAGTTGGTTATAAGCTATTGTTGCTATATAAAAAGTCATGTTTTACACATGAGAACTGTGATGATATCATGCATTAAATATAACCACTAAATATAAGCTATAACATGTGTTTGTCCAAAATATCAGAAATCCTGCTTTCAATTTCAGTCACAATTCCTTTTTTTTCAATTTCAAGAAGTGAAAATAACAATTTCTCATCAATAGGTAGGCCTATTGCTTAATTGTCAGGTTGAACAAAAACAAATGCAGCCATACACCATATTAATCTTTGAGATGGACTTTAGATTCATACGATATGAACATATGATAATAGAAAAACAATGTGAAAGCAGTTATATAATATAGGCAATATCTAGGCCTACTAGCCACTGTAGAATGGTCTGGCAACATGATTTTGTACACTATTTTTGTTCGTCAGGTTTTTAGTGGAGTCTTTGGAAGACCTTGACAGAAGTCTCCGTAAACTAAACTCAAGGCTGTTCCTGGTGCGGGGGCAACCCGCAGATGTCTTCCCATGCCTGTTCAAGGTTAGTACCGGATTGTGTGGGCAGTAGGCCTATGTGCTTCGTTGCATGTGGTCTTTTGCAAACTAGTATTTGGAAAAACAGGGCTTAACAAATAGATATTTGAAAATGACTAGAATTCTACTTTAATAATGTGTACTTGAAATAAAAAACATTGTTGTTAAATAGTTAATAGTGGTGTAAATGTCTCTCTACATAGAGGACAGTGTGACTAACGTATTTCACGTATTTGCTATTTTAAGTATTAATGTAGATGTATTGTTTCTATGTTCATGCACATAAATGTTATTGTTCACATTTTGATAAGAGCACTTGGACATGGGCAGCATGTTCTGAGGTACGTTGATTGTGGTACAAACATCGTCCATTGACTTATGTCATATTCAGATAGCATCAAGTCTTGCTAGTTAGTAGGCTAATGACTACTGTTTTCATTAGTCAGGCATGAAAAATGCAGACGGTTGTAATTTACCTGTTTGGAGGGCCTTTATTTACGCTCTAATTGAGAGACTGTCTGATGAAATGTGTGTGCGTACATAAGAGCTGTAATTGAGAGACTGCCTGGTGAAATGTGTGTGCGTACACATCCATATAGAGTATCCAGCTTTTCAAGTGGCTCATTGACCAGCTTAGGCTCCCGACCAACCTGTCGAGTTATTGTCCTCTCTATTGTTGTTCCCTCAGCTGATATGGGCAGTGTTTCTCTGTAATACAGGGGTTTTCCACTTCTTAACCAGTGTGAAATTAAGCATTTCAGGGTGTATGTAGTGCATATTAACTTTCCCTTTCCTATCCCACAATACACTGGTCGGAAATGGCAAAACTGAGTTTTTTGTATTTGATGAAAGTTAAGATCTTCATTAGATCTAACTTGTAAAATATTTATATATTAAAGATAATCAATCTACGTCACCCATTTTAACTAGCTTGCATATTGTAGCTGGGTGTTGGTGTTTGTTGGGGCAATGTGCAAGCACCTTAACGGGGAAAAGCATATACATTGTCAGATACCACTGGAAAACAACATGTCCTACTGATTCTTATTTAGTTTTGGATCCATTGTTGTTCTCGGCCCCACCATTGTTGTTTAAAAAAGAAATTGGAGCGCCCCATAGCACAACCTCCCTTGACGGATGCTTGACATGCATGTAAGAGTACATAGCGACACCTGCAGATGAGGATGTATGCATGGTGTCAACAAGCAGTTCCCTTGTTAAGTAACCCCATATGCATTCTTTAGCCACCTTTAAATCAGTTCTGTTATAGTAATGTGGGCTGCCCGTCCCACGTTGACAGCTCTAGTGGATCACATTCCCAGTGAATGGCCCCTGAGGGCAAAGATATGGTTTTCTGTTCTATTCGAGTAATCCGAGTCAATAATTGAGGTCGACACCATTGGGGGAAACGAGCGGATTTTGAAATGCATAACATCTCACACGATGAAAATACATACGTCTGAATTGTATTGCCAGATTGCTCCAATGACTTGCCGCTGTCCGTTCTTAAAAGGTAACCTATACAGTGATTGTCTCGTGTCTCTTCCAGTGACCCATCTTATAATGCTAGTTTATAAAACACAGTTGATGCTGTTAATGTGTAGCATTTGGGGTTCATGTAAGAAACTATTTCGGGTCAGGGTTATCGCCCGGGCCACATAGTGAAGTCTCCTTTAAGTAATGTTACTGAGGGCTTGTGGTTTTTCTTCCTCTAGAAGTGGAACATCACCCGGCTGACCTTTGAGCAAGACTCTGAACCTTACTGCCGCGAGCGTGATGCCGCCATCCTCAAGATGGCCCACGAGCACGGCGTCGAGACCTGTGTCCGAAACTCCAACAGCCTCTACGTGCTATCCAGGTAATGGTGTCAAATGCACTGCATACACTCACCACCATGCCAACCACTGTTCTGTTGTTGACCCTTTATTCGACAACAGAACGCACGCCTTACTTCAAAAAGTAATGGCTCCTTTTGTTTGTTATTTTATAATAATTAGCTACCGACTCAGAACAGCCACTTAAATGTATCCTTTGCTAACGGTGAAGCTTGTTACTTGTCAACATCCATGACTCAAAATAAGAAGGCATTTTAGCTTGGAATGGTGAGTAAATACAATTCGTTTTTACACAACATGGGTAAACATCACATTAAAAGTTGTAGCCTTTAACTGTTGAGTGTTGAAATGTTATAAGTTCATTTCTAAGGTTAACAGTTCATAATAGAACCGTAACGATAATACCCCACCAATTGTAATGTTCCCAGAATATCTCAATACACAAATCTTTTTCATGTTTTTGCCACACTCCAGAAAGCTGACGTCAGTGAAGTCACCACTGAATCACTCCATTATCTCAGCATCCATCAAGCGAGCTGTCATTTATGATCGCCCAACCTTAAGCTCACACTCTGCCATCCTTAGACACACACAGTGAAATATTCAAATTATCTGCCTGCTCCGCATTAACACGCAAGAGTATGCAAGGGCGTCCTCTTCTGGTGATGAAAGAGACGGACTCAGTCACACCACAACATGTGCCGTGACGATCTCAACTGCTAATTTGTTATTCTCCAAAGGCATATGCAGCCAGTGCAGTTCTTTGCATATTTATCCTCCTATGATTTAAGATTTTAATCTAAAAATATATAGACACTAAAGAGTTATATAAGAAACTGATTTAGGAATGTATGTTTAGTCTCACTAGACTAAACATAACATGGTCGTGTTTAAAACCTCTACATTGTTTACTTTTGTGAATGAGTAAATGTTTCTTGTTAAAACAATTATTTTTGTTCTTTTCTGGAAAGACGGACATTCTTCTTGAGTAGTAGGCTGCTATTCAAGAGTACCATTGGTTTTATGGGCTGTTTTTTAAAGCGGTTAATAATAACATTTTAATTTACTCTTAAGGGAGCAAGTCGAGGTAATTAGTTCTACTGTGGCATCCCCAAAGAACCAACTAGAAGCGGCACTGTTTCGCTCCTGCTCAGGAGTACTGTCTGTCTCGTAAACAGGGGACAGACGCTCGGCGTCACAGGCCCTTACTCTGAAGCCGGAAATCTTGCAAATATTTAAAATGTATACATATTCATATATATACAACGTATATGTACATGCAAATATACACATTTATAGCTGTGGGCACCAAAACAGAAGTCAAGAAAAACACCCCACAAAAGGGGATTGTGAAGATGGCATACAGCCTCATTCCAATCAGAAATTCTTCCCTTTGAAGCTGCTATCCCCAATGAGCGAATGGTGACAGTGACAAACCATGTGCTTATTTGCAGCATCATTGAGATGAACCATAACAAGCCTCCCCTGACCTTCAAGCGCTTCAAAGCCATCGTCCAGCAGCTAGGTCTGCCCAAGAGGCCCCTGGCCCCAGTGAGCCCGCAGCAGATGGAGGCCTGCACCACTCCAGTCTCAGCCACACACGACCAGCAATACGGGGTCCTCTCGCTTGAGGAACTGGGTGAGCCATAGCCACAGTTTAAAAGGTCAATGTGGTCAATCTGTGCCGTTTCCCCAAAAAGCTTCTTTACAATAACACGAGCGCATGGCAGTCTGAGCGGGGGG